>JANHFT010001112.1:190673-200801 GCA_032467955.1 Pseudoxenodon macrops | reverse complement strand
CTCTGGATTGCACCCCTCCATCCTGGGAATCCAGACTCTTGTACTTCATCCTAACTACCGGTACTACCTAATATCAATGAATATTTATCTCTCAAATTTTCTTTTTAAAAAAAAGCAGGATTTTTAATTTTTAAACATCTTTTAACATTTTTACAATTCTGAGACTGAACTAATCACAGTTTCAAACATTTCTCTGATGTTCCAATGCTCTAGTATGAATTAATTGTCTGATGTAAGGAATAAGCCATCTGAAAATATTGTTCAAGGTGGTTGAGAATAATTAAATTTAATAAGCAGTTAACATCTCATTAGATTTTTTTTATTGTCATCCATAAGATGACCAAATTCTGTACCTTGGCCAATTAATATCCATGTTAATTTTGCAAAACATTTATCCCTGCCCAAAGGTCTTATTTCCATCTTGATGACAGGCAGATCTGTTGGATGTTTTGAACTTCTTGATCGTGCCATATGAGCACATTACTTAACTTAATATATTTTGTTAAAAAAAGAAAAGCTATCAGGATTAATCATGTGTTAAATAGTTTTTCATACATTGGATAAAATCTACAAATATTTGTAGATTGAAGGAATATATAGCCTTGGAGGTTCTTTTCCCAAAAGTGGGACTAAGGTTGTTATTTCTAATTCAACTAGATACATGTTCAATTTTTCCACTGTGATTGTGTTCCAGTTCAGTCTATCACAGTGTAATTGATCTAGTGGTTTGATGGAAAAAGGGAAGCTAAGGTATAAAGGAGTTCACCTGCTACTGCAGGTAGATGGACAGGTGATATGGAACAAGCCTACTAGGGTACTGATATGATTTTAAAAGGTACAAAATGTGGATAGACTGTAGAGAAAAGGCAGAAAAACAGAATCAGCATATGAATCTTTTTGAATGTCATTTCCCCTTTAATAAAACATTATACCTTCCTGAAGAAAGGAAAGACATAATAGAAAACAAGATATGTTTGAAGTGTCCCCAAATTCTAAGTTCGTGAACAAACAAACCATGCCAAAGAAAATAAGTGACCAATAATTAGAAGTTTAGCTTCACAGGTAACTTCACAATGGGCACTTGGACATAATTGCTACTGATAAATTAAACTATTCAATCTACATAAAAATACTATATTTTCTCCATAAAATAATTGCCTGCAAAATGGATGGAAGGGTATGTTTATATTTCCTGAGATTATAGCAGGGGAAGAAGGTACAGCTGAAAGTGAGTAAATGACTAAGTGATGGTAAGTGGCTGAAAAAGAGGCTAAGAACGGATGGCCATCACTGGAATTATTATATTAACCCTGCTGATATGGCTGCTATCAATGGAGGCTTTCCAGCAAAAGAGGATACTAGGAAATCAGGAGATTCAGTCAACACACAACCTACATAGATAGGGTTAACTATGAATATAGAAATGGAAAGAGGGACAGAAATATTGTTGTTGTTGTTGTTATTAATTATTCATCACATAGTCAGCCAGATGTTCAAACTGGGTTTGGCATTTTTGTCTCCCTATCGAGTCCTTTCCAAGACTATAATAAGCAGATCTGAATATTTGATGGTGTTATAGATATCATCACAAGATGGAACCTGTTTCGTGTAAAGCCAAGTCAATTTTGCAATTGACTGATAGTGAATTTATCAATGCTGATGGTGTTCAAGTAGTTCTCCAGTTGTTTTGGGATTGCACCCAAGGTATCTATTGCTATTGCTTTTGCCACAGTCGTTCTACAGTATTTCTATTTGTAGGTCTTTGTATGTTGTTATCTTCTCCAGTTTTTTACATTATTATTATTAAATGTATTTGCCAATAATCTCTCTACAAGATAAGGAGAGAGAGAGAGAGAAGACAGAGAGGCTTATCATACAGGTAGTCTGTGCTATTATAATGACTGAACCAGTCATATAATGGTGGTAAGGACATTAAATTTGATAAGTCTATCTCTTTCCTATTTGTAACTTAGTACAAAAGCAATATCAACTTATTTTCTTGTTAAAATATAGAGAAGCACCAGCTCTGAGTGCCCTTTCTATATGAACTAAACTAAACTAAACTAAACCACCCCCATCTTGGCAACAGCTTCTGCAGGCTATTTTAGGATTAAAAAATGTCAGACTGGTTTTTGTATCCATGTTTGTATTTTCTCAACCTTGATTTTTCTGCATGAGTGTTCATGCGTGCATTTCTTTGACTTGGGGGTGAGAGCAGGGGTGGGTTCTAACTTACCTCACCGGCGGTTTGCTGCCTCCCGTGGCAGGCGGATGCACCGCACGTGCACACGCATGCACAGTACAAAAAAGCCCCAAAAATTCCCCCCAAAAAAGGTTGAAAACAAGATGGCGACGCATGCGCAGTGCCGAAAACTCAGCTTTTGCACATGCGCAGAAGAAAAAAAATTCCCCAAAACAAATTCCCAAAAAAAGATTGCGGCCCCCACGGAGCAGCAGAACTGGCTCCATGATGTCACCAGCGGCCTAGTACCTACTCAGTAGAACCAGTCCAAACTGGTAGGAACCCACCTCTGGGTGAGAGAACAGTTCACAAAAAGTGATCACATGACTCTGGGACACTGCAACTGTCATAAATATGAACCTGTTACCAAGTGTCCACATTTTGATTATGTTTCTGTGGGATACTGCAACAATTTTAAGTGTGAAAAATGGTCATACATCACTTTTTTCAGTACTGTTGTAACTTTGAACAATCACTAAACAAATGGTTGTAAGTCGAAGTCTACTGGTCATTATTGGCTTGCTTTACCAGATTGTAGCCATTGCAGTACAACAGCATTAGTATCAGTACTGGCATCATTTTATATATGGGTACATCAAACCACACATTTATGAGATTTTGTTTAAGATATACAGAGTAACATCTGAATTGTGCAAATAGTGATTTTATACTTAAACAATTTAAAGTAACATCTTTTCTGCTATTATAACACAGCTTTAAAAATTTGTATCGTTGTTATTATTTTCATTATTTTTAGAAGTAAAGCTGCCATAATAAAATCATTAGAAATCTTTGTTTTGCAACAATGTGTTTTCAACGATGATTTTATAAGTGCACTTTCTGTAAATATTTTATCCATAAAGATAATAAAATTATTCAATGAAATGGCTTCTTATCTTAGATTATTTTCCTTTATTTCCTAGTGACAAAAGTAATTGCTTTATGAATAATACATTTATTTGAAGGAATCTTCATTTCAGTCTTACAATCATCAACTTTTATATATTTTCACTTCATGAATTGGATAATTCTTTCTAATTGTTGGAATGCTAGAAAGAAATTATGTAAATGGCCTAGGGTCTCTATCTATCTAGTCATCAAGTTTACTGTCAAAAAATGAGACAGAGCAGGACCAAATTTCATGTGGCGGAAGAAAATGCAAAAATAAAATCAAGTTTGTAAACTGAGAATGGAGGGAAAAATCTGGAAACCCTCCCCCCCATACACAAAATGTATCCCTTTTTAAGAAATCATTTGAAGTGGTTCCAAATTTTACTGGTTATTCTACTCTAAGCCTTGGACTGTCCCAATCATTAAACACTGACCAGGAACCTATGCAACCTATCCAGTGTTTCTCATTTCTCACATACACACACAAACACAACGTTAAAAAAATGACCTAAGTGTAGTACATAAAATTATCTGCTACATTGTCCTACAAGTCAACCAATACTTCAGCTTCAACCACAACAATACATGAGCACATAATAGATACAAACGTATGGTAAACCGCTCCAAACCTGATTGCAGAAAATACAATTTCAGTAACAGAATTGTCAATACCTGGAATACAGTACCTGACACTGTGGTTTGTTCCCCAAACCCCCAAAACGTTAACCTTAGACTGTCTACTGTCGACCTCACCCCATTCCTAAAATGTCTTTAAGGGGCGTTCATAAGTGCACCAGTGGACTTACCATCCCTGTCCTAATATTCCCTTTTATTTGTATCTTTTCATGTATTCATAATCATGTTTATACATATCTGCTATCTAATACATGCTTGACAAAATAAAATAAATAAAATAAAAAATAAACATAAGACTAGAACAAAGAGAGATGAAACATGTTATTTCCTTACACATAAGACAAGTGCCTTCCATGAAGAATTCTGAAGAATTTCAGAAGTTTTGCTCTAGCTGCCTTTCTTAAATTTTTACCAAAAAGTTTCTGATTCAATTGATATTAGTTGGGGGGGGGGGGAATCAGCTGTTTCTAAAGAAGGATCTCAATAATTCAGATAGCTAAGACTGGAATAGACATTGAAATATGTCAATCAGGGAGTCAGACTTTGAATGAATATAAGGATTTCACTTCTACAGGAAATCACAGAATTCTAAGTCTTAGTTTTTCATTTAAAGCAACTCCTCTACAAAGATACATCATTACCAGCGAGGCTTACTGGCTTTATGGCAGCTTCCTCACAAGATTACACTTCAGATGCTTGGATACAGACTTGGCAGGTTTCTTAAATATTCACTTGGTGTGCTCAGTCCTCAAGAAGAAGCTTACATGAATCAGCCTGGATCTGCTTTAAATAAGACATTTGAGATTCAGCTAATACATGAGTAGTCTTTTTCAATAATGTATCTTGGCTGGCAGGCTTGATGTGACATAGAAGCATGACTTCTGATTTATCCATATGCGGTGGTATTCTTCACCATTCTCTAATCAGTGGGCTTTGTGGAGTGCCAGGGATGTTTATCTATTTATTAAACAAATTTACATAGATACCAGGTTGGCATAGCTGGTGGGCATATTTCTAAAAAGGGCCTTCTCATTGCTGACTTCTGTCAGGTTGTGTCAGCAATGCAGCTTGCTGACAGTATATGTTAGTGAAATCTTGCTCGGGTTTTTCCCTTCATTTTTTAAAAATTTAAAAAACGTATAGATGCACTAGACCTCTGTGCTTTCTATTAGCAGCTGACACGAATACACTAGAATGAAAAAGTTCTGGATTGCCATTCAGAGTTTAGGAGCTTTATGTGAGCAGTGACTTAGCACAAATACTTAGGAAAATGGACATTTCAAGATTTTTAAAGTAAGATTTTAAAGACATAAGTTGTATTTCCTACACTCTGATTGCTTTATCTCTTGAATGCCAGACTTGGTATAAGTTCTTTAAATTGAGCAAACATTCCACCTTAATAGGAATGATATCAAGAAATCCCCGAGATAAGTCTAAGTTTGATATACATTCCCAGAATTGTTGCTTGCTGCTAATACTCTATACTAATGATTGGAAGAATTGCCTTTCTGGGAGGATTTCGTACTCAGTAACTTTATTGTAGATAATCATAGATATTGCAAATCTATTATTGTCCAGATGGTGTATTCTGGAGCCATGTGCCATCAGTCTTAAGAGTGGTCATCTATTGCTGGCATCTTCCATATCCTCTCACTGATTCTGTGTGCTTTAGTAATCTTGCACCTTTAACATATCTCTGAACCCAATGGTGTAAAGGGACCTGCCTCATCTACCTTGCTTGCTCAGGAATGAATGATTTGCAAATAGCTGTGCAAACATCTTTGTGTTATTTGTGCTGCCATCTGAATGGGAGGGACCATATCAACAACCTCACTAAATGTAAAAACTCTGAAGATGCTGCCAGAAGCTTCTTATGCTTACCATAATTGATCCCAAGCTTGCAATAGTTGCAAATAACAAAGCACAAATTCTCTTCTGAACACACACCTTTAGGGTGAAAGAACATCCTGCCTAATCTACATCTTGAAAACTTCAGTTGTTTTTACTTAAACTTTCAAAAATGTCAGTGAAAATTCTGGGACTTAAGATCCACACATGTGGAAGTTGTCAAGATGAGGAAACAGTCTAATCTGAAACATATTCTTTCAAACCCATTCACAGAAGACTCTCAACTTCCTCTCGACTTTTCTGAAACTTTGAAGAAAGATGGGAGAAATACAAAGGAATGAAAGGCAGCAGAGGTCACCTATTCAGATACAGAATTTAACTAACAGAAAGATCAATAATACCCAGCTTTGTAACAGAGCAAGATAATGAATATGTTCTCTTTTTCTCCATCACAAGTGTAGCAGGGAATGAAAGCGGTAACCTAATGCAGAAAGAGAAGCAAAAGCATATTCCACCCCTAAAAACCCTACAGGGATGAAAGGAAAGTTGTTGTCCAGGTAGCAATTTCACTTTCAGAGAGCATACTTCATCATTCCACCACCCCCAAATCTCCTGAGCTATGTGCATATATGGGAAACACCAACTACATTATTGGAAACATGAGAAGCACCAAATATGCTACCATATAGTCAGTCCTTTGTTTGAAGTACATAATAGCTTGGTCTGTATGATCAAAGCATGTAAGGTCTACATGCACAGGGAAGAATATCTTTATGCATACAGATTATTGCATCAGAGAACTAGGGATTAATATGGGTATTCTCTATGTATTTAATAATTTCAGGTTTTGTTGCATTAAATATTTCTGGCTGCTGGTTCCTTTTGAAGGTGCTCTGAGACCAACAGGTTATGCCAGCTTTGTTTTAAATAATGAGGATTCTTTTGCAGGTAAACCCGACTCGCCTTTTCCGCCAGTTACCTTCTACTCACAGAGGATGATTGAATGGGAAGAATTAATGTTCTTTAAGATTAGAATATAAAAATGAGACTCTTTAAAATGAAATGAAAATGAACAAGTTAAGATATTTAAAACATAAGATTCATTCATCAAGTTTACCATTCAATCATTTAGTATTGTGTTAGACTCCTGATTTCCTTGTTGGGAAAGAACTTTGAAAGACTTTATTCCATGCTTTGAATAATAAAGTGTTTTGGTACACAAACAGCTTGATTAAGGTGCCCTATCTTCTGTGACAAGCACAGCAATAACTACTGTACATATATCTCTTTTTTCAATGTAGAATTATCTCAAACTGTTCATTTGTTGGGCTAGAAAATATAAAAATATAGCAATAGCACTTAGACTTATATACCGCTTCACAGTGCTTTACAGCCCTCTCTAAGTATTTTACAGAGTCAGCATTCCCCAACAATCTGTGTCCTCATTTTACCCACCTCGAAAGGATGGAAGACTGAGTCAACTTTGAGCCTGATGATATTCGATCTGCCAACTGCAGGCAGCCAGCCGTCAGCAGAAGTAACCTGAAGTACTGCATTGTAACCACTGTGCCACCATGGCTCTTATATAAATATAGCATAGTTGTATACCATGATAACTTTAGGTTTTGTAAAGTAGATTAATCTGTGCATAGATAACCAACTAGGGGGGGAAATGAGGTTTATCTTTGCAATGTATATAACAGAATATATTTCAAGTATGCAGCATCATAGGAGGTTAGCTAACAAAACTTCAATAAGTATGTTCAGGCATTACTTGTTTGCAGTTCTGACATCACTAAACTTCAGTCCCAGTATTTATAGAGCATAATATTCCCTATTATTTCATTGAGAAACATGTGCAGCATATTAAATGTTTCTAAATTATATTTTCTATGATCAGAAGAAGGATGAACACACTGTTATATTTTATTCCTTTTATCTAATAGCAGCAAACCTTTTCCTGAGCACTTTCAGAAATTAATAACAGCACATTACCATTTCAATGCAAAAGCATTTATCAATTTGCATGCATACCAGTGCACAACACTTCTCATTATTATTACATTATTAACCATTTTTACATTTGCATGCATGTTCAATTCTCTCTTTTCATCACATATCCTGCTGGAGAAATATCATTGCAAGGTGAAAAAAGAAGAAGCCTGATTGCATATAACACAGAAACCTGTAACCATTTAAAATGATGTACTCTATCCAAATGCAGTATTTTTGTTTTGAAAAATATTGTGGAGCAGGATAATTGTAAAACTATAAAAATTAAATGATTGTTAATGACATTCCAAGATCTGTCTAAGAAGAATTATGTTTATTGAAAATAAGTACATCAAACATGCAATTTAATATTTATTCCCAGAATTACATGTACTGAACAATCTACTTTTTTCAGTTTCTGATTATTGAGGATAAAGTCTTATTGACCAATAGACTGCTTGCTTCCGATAAGTAAAGACAATCTGATATTAATGATAAAAAATTTCCATATCAAATCAAAAGGATTCAACTTTACAATTTTTAGGATTGATTCTAATGCTTGTAATAATGAGAAGCTCAAGGGGAATAAAGAATCCGCTGCTTAATCACTTTTCTTCTGGTTCTTAGGTATTCTCTCCACCATACTACCCAAATGTATGTAACAGAGGTGGTTTGCTGCCAGTTCAGATCAGTTCTATAGAACTGTTAGTGGAGATTTGCCTCCGCTCACTGAACCGGCAGCAACAGCCAGCTGGCCACGCCCCTGAGCCAGTCCTCCAGGAGGAAATCGGTCCTCTCAGTGTAAATTGCCTTGAAAATAACTCTCTGCGCATGCGCAAAGCCTCCTGAGCATGTGCAGAGGGTTATTTTCGAGGCAATACCCAGATGCGATGGTAGTGTGTGCACGAGTGCAGTGAGCACACACACACAAAATGCGCATTTACGTTGTGACCTGAATTGGTAGGAAAGGTAAGTAGAACCCATCTCTGGTATCTAATACAGAATATGCGAATCAAACTATTTCAAAATGAGAAAAATCATTTCTATTGTTCCAAAAAAACAAGCAAGCCGTTTAGAAATGTAATATAATTCAGAGGGATTCAATATATCAGCTCCATGTAGAGCATAATATTTATAGCCATGGGTAAGAATGCACAAATATAACATAATAACTTAGGAACCAGCTTTTGCTTTTGTTTTGCCACTTTAAGTGTTTTTTCTTATGCCTTAACAGCCATCTTGTTTCCCCTTGGATAGATATATAAATCAGCTCCTGCTTACATGCTAATTATCACCTTCCTAGCTAGTCAGTGGGTACAGCACTTGAATAAAAGCTGAATGGTAATAAGCTGAAAACATTTTTTTATAAACACAAGAGGTTTATCATCATGTCTGTTTATTATTGTCTTGGTCTGTTTTTTGTATAAAACGTGAAGATCCATTCATCAGTATATTTAATCAGACTTTAATTCTCCTCTTTGCATCATCAGGTTTACTTTTACTAAAATGAAATTATACTACTTTTAAATAGTCTTTTGAAGAATATTGGCTTGATGAGTCTTTATAGTGAATAGTTGGGAATTTGCCCTTAGTTCTAATTCACTCCTGGCCTAGCCAGGCATAAGGGATGTGTGATGACTCCCCCAGATACCTCTCCAGATGTCAGCTCAGAGGAGGATGAACCAATTCTTGGCACATCAGGAGAAGGAGTTTGGTCAATGGCTCCAAGCAGCCATCTGAAAGTGATTTGACTGAAGCACAGCTGCAGCAGCACAGCTGCAGCCGAACAGCTGCAGCCGAACAGCTGTGGGGAAGCTTCAGGTGGGGAAAGCATGCAGTTGCAGCTGAAGCTGGTCAACAATGAGAAAGAGGAACCACCTTCTGTACCTGATCGGCCCAGGTTTTAATGGCCCATTGACAAAGATGGGGGCTATTAAGAGTGAGTCTGTTTCCTGTCTAAAAACATTTCTCACCTAGGGAAATATAATATTCTGTCTTTTTAATGTTTCCTAAAATATTTCATTTCTCTAGGAGGAGGTAGGTGCTAACTTCCTACAACTGTACGAAGATTCATGGAATTCTTCATACCCTTTTAAGTTGTTAGTGAGATTGCTAGCCAAAATGTGAAAAATTGCATTTAATTCTCAGGGAATTGTAAAATCATAGAATTATGGAGTGGGAAAGGATCACATGAATCATTTAGTTCAATCTTCTGTAAAGTTAGGGGGGAAATAATTAAAGCATCATCTTCTTAAAAACCTCCAGAGATGGAGAATGCACAACTTTCATAGACATATATTTCACTCTTATACAGATGTTACTGTTAGGAATTTTCCCCATCCAGTTAAAACCCAGGTAATCTAAAACTAGCTCTACTACATCTGGATCTAGTTTCTCCTGTGGTAATGGACATAAATTGTTTCAACTCCTACCCTCAAAACAACGCTACAGAGCACTGCAAACCAAGACAACTAGACACAAGAACAGTTTTTTCCCAAACGCCATCACTCTGCTAAACA
>JANHFT010001112.1:179499-190573 GCA_032467955.1 Pseudoxenodon macrops | reverse complement strand
GCCAGGCTGCAAGGAGGGAACTGCTTGATGGAGGGGAAGGCCGGATGGGAGGCCCTATCCCAACTGCCTCCCCTCCCTGTTGCTCCTTCCTCTGAGAGGCTCATTTCCAGCTGCAGAGAAGCAGCAGACCCCAACTCAAAGCTACTGAGTTTCAGTTTTGCCCTCAAATGACAATGACTGCTTAGCTTTAGAGAAATGGTTTGCCCCATGTTTCTCCAATTGCTCCCCCTTCACCCATTCAGAAAGAACCCCTCCAGGCTGCCCAGTAAGGTGATGGAGCTGATAGGGGTCAGCATGGAGGAAA
Source organism: Pseudoxenodon macrops (assembly GCA_032467955.1). NCBI lineage: Eukaryota > Metazoa > Chordata > Lepidosauria > Squamata > Pseudoxenodontidae > Pseudoxenodon > Pseudoxenodon macrops. The sequence goes on along the minus strand of JANHFT010001112.1, from coordinate 190,269 downwards.
AGGTGCCCTTGACCTTGGCAGCACCTTTGGGGCGGGGGGGAAAGACCAAGACTTTCTCACACTCCTCCTGCAAGGTCCCCACCCCACAAAGTTCCTCCAGGCTGGCTGATGAAGCTCCACCCCAGCACCAAGCCCCCCCCCTTGTGCACATCTGGAGGGCCTTTAATCTTCCCCTCCCTCTGTGGGGCCCAGCCGGCCCTTCCCCCACAAGCCTGAAAGCCCAGCCCGCATCTACATTCCTGCCAACAAAGGAAGAAAGGAGGGAGGGAGAGGGGGGAGAGACCCGCTTTTGTCTACCCTCCTGCCCACGTGGTCCCGCTCCTCTCCCGCACCATCTCCACCCCCTACCTGCGATGGTGGAAAGGAGGCGCAGGAGGCTGTGCTTCAGCTGGGCTGGCTTCTCCCCACAGCTGCCGGCTTCTCCCCTCTCCTCCCCTCCCCTCCTCCGGGCAACCCCGCACTCAGATTTGAAAAATAACAGAGCCAAGAGGCACAGTGCCAACCAATGGCTGCCCAGCTGCACAAGCAGAGGAGGAGAAAATGTGCAAAACCACAGCACGAAAAGAAAAAGGGAAGGAAGGGGGGAGCACGTGGCTTGGTTTTGTTTTTTTTGCTTTTTTTGCATCAGGGGGTGTCTCCCTCCCTCCTCCAGCCTCCCACTTCCCACCCCACTTCCAGCCGCAACTTGCATATATATATATATTGCAAGTTGCAGCTGAATGGAGAGACGCAATGTGGCAGCCTCTTCCTCTAACCCCCTGGAGATGGATAGAGGAGCGGTGTCTGGGTTCCTAAGTCCATCAGAAATATGTGTTTTCCGATTATCTTAGGTGACCCATGAAAGGGTCGTTCGACCCGCAAAGGGGTCGTGACCCACAGATTGAGAACTGCTGAGCTAAAGAAACTGCCACAGCTGCCTCTTGACAGTTAACCAGCTTTATGAATCATGCATGTAATTATCTATAAGTGATATGTATCTCCTGGAGATCACTGGTTCTCACTACCGTTGGATTTAACAGTGACTATTGAATAACACTATATATACACTAATGATATTGGCAAAATACATCCTATTTCACAGCTTTATTTTTTGAGTTCTTTAACAAAAAGAAGGAACATAGATTTACTCTAGATCATGGGTGTCAAACTCACTGTGTCACGTTGCCGTCATGTTTTTCCCTTTGTGGACCTGGAGTGGGTGTTGCCTGCACATGATGCATCTGGCCTGCATGTGATACATCTGGCCTGCACATGATGCATCTGGCCCATGGGCCGCCAGTTTGACACCCCTGCTCTAGATGTTTTTTTGACTGAATGGGACAGCTAAGCAAGGCATATGTAACAAAATTTCTATCCCTTTCAATAAGAGTGTTCTCTAAATAGAGTCAGATGATAAACAGCAGTCTACTACAGCATATTCAAGACAGCATCAGATTCTCTTGAGATCATGATGGGATTCAGGAGTGATCCACGGGTGGATTCTAACTCACCTCACTGCTGGTTCATGCCACGTGGCATGAGCAGTACAAAACAAATTACAAAAAATTACAAAAAGAAAGAAAAAGGCCAAAAATAAGTGATTATTCCATGGAGTGATCCATGGAATCATACAATCAATAGCATTGCACAAGCAACATTTAATGATTAATTTCTACCAGTAAGGAGATTTGGCAATCAGGCAATTTTTTTATGTTCTCCTTTCAATCACATAGGAACAGACAGGGAATAAAATCATTTTAAACATTTTTTCTGTAAACTGTAGGTTAGAAAAAAAATGTATTCTTTAAATTGAAATTTTATGTTGCATAAGTCAAACCTAGTTGAGTTGAGAAACACTGAACTATTTCAGTGGAGAGGGGAAAAATGCCTGCAGAAAAAATGGTTCTGAATTTTAAAGTTTCATCTCTTCATAAAACCAAATGTTCTCCATTTGTTCCCCTGAAGGTAGGATTTTATTAAAAAAGAAGGTTATAATTTTGTATTCAAAATCTTGCAGCTGAGTGGGATGGATGAAGATTGATTATGTCTATGAATTCCTCAAATGTCTGTCTTAAAAAAAGACAGGATTATCTGAATTCTCACACTTTCACTGCATTTTACACCTTCTTCAATCATTTAAAATAGGACAACTATACTAGTTCATTTGCTAATGCCCTATCCTAATTAAAGCATTTCGCAAATTAGAATGTGAATGTTAACTCTCTTCTTCTCCATCATCTTATCATCCTCTATTGCCAGACAGAAGAACCTGGGGGAAAAATCCCTCTCTTTGACAACTGAATTTTTCCCCATGTTACATTTGATATCCCCATATTTACCAATTATCCCTAAATAAATAGGAAATTCCTTTCCTGGAACTAGACCCAAAGATTGGCTAAAGATTGGGAACTTTAATTAGCAATGGAAAAACACTGGAGAGAAATCAATTGATTTATATCTTGCCTTTATTTTTTACAATTCAAAATAGTGTATCCATAATGTTCCCTCCTCCTTTTGTCTCCACTATCATATATAAGTGAGGTGGTTGGGCTGAGACAAAATAGTTGCCTCAACATCACCCAGCCAGCTTGATGTCTAAGGGACTAATAGACTCAGAGTTTCCCAGTATCTAATCTAGCAATTTAACCATGACACCCATGACACCAAACTGAACAAAACTACAAACGTATCTGTTTTGGAACTAATAACGTACAAGCTCATAGGCCAAAATATCAATATTCTTTTAGGTTTTCTTAATCAAGTGATAACCAATTTCATTGAGAGGCAATGGAATTTTTCAATTAATAAGGAAAGTGAGAAGATTTGCATACCCACTTCAGATTATCTATTGCACAGGATAATTCAATTTTAAAACAGTTTAAATTAATATCCTCTGAATATTACTTCAGAAAACAGTTTGCATTTCTCCATTGTAATTTTGAACAAAGTTTTCCTTCATACTAAGTCAACATTGAGGAATTGATGTCCTTTCTACAAAAGGCTTTGGGAGCTGACTATGAAATTATTTCATTTTCAGATGATGCCTGAGAAGATGGAATATTACAACTGACAAAGCCAAGACACATTTCTTTTATTCTAAATCAGGGTATGGAAGAAGCTTTTAAACAGATATCCATAAATACTGAAGATGTTGTTATTTCCTATTTTTCCTTCCTAAAGGCAGCAATGGCCTATGGCCCTCCAGATATGACAGAATTAAATTTTCCAGAAACTTCTGCTGGCTTAGCCAGAAATGGATGATATTGAACAAGTAACACACTTCAAACCCTGGCTATAAATAAGATTCTTTTCCCATTTAGATAAAAGAAAAGCTTTGAAAACTAAGGACTGATGTATCATTGTGACATCATTATGTTTTAAACATGAACCTAGTTTACCTGTGATCATTCCACAGAGAATGATATAGATAAAACTTACCCTGAAAGAAAGGAAGGAAGGGGGAAAAAACAGTGGCTGCAAACAATTGTAACACTTGTAAATGACTTTAAGATAGGATTAAGGTGCTTTTGGTTTCTTTTCATTGATGCACAACAATTGTAGTGAAAAGCATTTGTGGGACAACTGATTCTTTGTTTATCTATAAAGTCATATAAGATATACTGTACCACTATAACAGCTATCCAATCTATATGGCTTGGCTAGTTTATAGTAAGACAAAAAAACACCCCTTGAATTTTTTCTATCTAAGCAGTGAATTTTCTGCTGATTTACTTTATTTGGGACTGAAATCCAGTTGATATTTTCCCTAAGGGATAATTGCCTATACATGCAACACAGAAGTAGGGGCTTCCATTGATTTTACATTAGTATTAATCTTGAGAAAGGAGAGTTGAGTTTTATGAGCAATTGTAAGGTATATTTGCATGTTGTACTGATGGAATACTAAAAATTATAAATGCACAACGTAGTCTTATAGATGCCATGTATTTCTTGTATATATCAAAATTACATCAAAGTTTCCTCAGATTTAAATGAAAAGAAATTGGAGTCCTGTGGATAAAACAGAGGACTGTTGATAACATTGAGCAGGACTTGTATGATTAAGCATTTGAGACTGTATCTAAAAGCTGTAATGTAATTGCTGAAAGAAGAATAAAACATGCATGCATTCTTGCTTTCTGTCTCAATCACACTTTAGCTTTAGAATCTAAAGAAAGCTTTAGATTTGGATATCCATTCAAATCATATAAAAGTTTATATGAATGGCATGTTCAAACATCTATAGGCTTAATCTGATGAAAGTACGTGTAACTGGAATATTGATTACATATTTCTTTATTTAAATCACATAAATGTTTAGTAAGGTATTTAAATAAACATTGGCACTTCTCAGCCAGAAAAGGTTATTTATAAACAAACTCCCCACCCCAAAATCCCGAAGCTCATGTATTAATTCTTAAATAAATTGCTATTCTTAAATATTATGACTTGGAACTAAACTTCAATAAGAGGCTTTGTTTCAGTATGGTCCAAGCAGAGCATCCCTTCAAAAATGCTTCATCTTGTCTTATTCATGTCCCATCCAGTGCTCTAGTTCATGATAGACTTCTGTGTACTCTATGTGTTTCTACAGAAGCCTCCTCTTTTTATTAGAAATGGAGATGGAGATGTTATTTTAAAATAAGATTTAAAATAACAGGGAAAATCATTTGAAAGTTGAACTGAAACATTGATGGACACAGGTGAATAGGTGTCCATCTATAATTTTGTTTGAGAAATGAAATACAAAAAAGAAAGACAAATTAACTACTATAATATCAAAGCATACAGACTTCATGCTAACATGTTTACAACAGAGATGCCAAAACTTTGTCAATTGTATGATCATGAGATATTTGATAAGGGATTTTATCAGCAGCATTTAACCAAACATATAATAAAATTTTACCCAAAGCAGGTAAGTATCACACTCAGTGTACTAATCATTATCTAATGTCATTGATTAGTTTTGATTCAAATTTATTAACAGAAGGTTAGCAAATAGATTGCAGCTAGTAATATAATTCATTATTAGGACTGATCAAGTGGGGTTTATAAAAACTCGGTAAGCAGTAGAAATTAGGTTAGTTGTAGATCTAACAGATTTAAATAAAAATAAAGATCAATTTGTAATTTTATCATTAGATTCTGAAAAAGCTTTTGACAACATATGTAAATAGTATGTGTTTGCTATTAGGCTCAGGTTCCCTTTGGACTTCATAAAATGGATAAAGATATTATATGAGTTCTCACATCTAAAGTAAAGGTTAATGGCATGTTTTTTCTTTACCACTATTTAGAAGAATTAAGGATGTTTACTTTCACCTTGCTTTTTAATATCTGCATGGAATCCTTGGCTTGTTCTATTGGATAACATACTCTACAGCTCTACAGAATAGTACATAACTTTGTTGAGTGCAAATTTGTTTATTGGTTTATTTGCAGACAATATTGCTTTACTTATTTATAAACCTCACATTACTATTCCAGTGTTGATGCAAATGATAGATGCCTTTAGTAAAATAGCAGGATACTCTATTAACTGGCCCAAATTGTAATTGATGTCATTTAAGAAATTTTTCTCTATTTGTACCAAATCTATTAAATATTTAGGTATATATACCAAAATATATAACTCAGTTAGTAGTACTGGTATGTAATATAAATAAAGTACAGAGGTTTCTTCATATATCAATAGATGGAGTCATTAAACCTTACCCTTTGGGGCAGAATAAATTCTTAATTCTTAAAATGAATGTTATTCCCTGTTTAACTTATATTCTGAGATAAATTCCAGTTCTTATATCTGTAAAATATTTTCTTAAAATAAAGTTTCTGCATAGAAAATATTTATGGGATTCTTAAACTCTGACAAGATTTTTTACAGAAAATGCAATTACTAGTTAATGTGGGAGGATTCCATTTTCCAAATCTGGAGCTATATGATTATGCTTACCTACTGTCAAATATTAAATACTGGAGAGCAACAATTGGTGTTAATTTTCTGATATGGGCAAGTTTGGGTATACATATATAGCACCTTTGCTTTGATGGACACTATTAGGATCTAAATACATTAAAACTCTATTATCTGGAAACAATTGTGTCAAAGTTATAAAATATAATGTCTAATAAAATATATTCAAACACTTTTCACATGATAAATTGACTTTATGGGGAAACCCAATGTTAGAAACTGGAGAAAATGCAGTAATATGATAAAAGTGAAAATAGTAGAGATATTGATTTTGAAAACCAATTGATAGATAATGAAAATGAATTTTTAACATATGCTGTGTTAATAAATATAATAGATAAATATAACCAGTACCATATTTACAAATTCAATATTTGTTAACAACTTGTTTTGATCAGCATCAGTTTCAGCTTCTGAGTCACCTCAGATATTAAAACAATTCATTAAATGTTTTAAAACTAAAAAACGTACTATTAATTTGTATAGATATTTATTATCATCTTGGTGAAAACCTAAATAACTATTTGTATTCACCAAGATAATAGCAAAAAGAATATTGAGAACAGTAAATGATGCAGAGCCAAGGGAGCAGGCAGGGTTCAGAAGTGACTGCAGTGCAATGGATCACATGTTGTTCAGCTAGTCATTGAAAGGCACAACGAATACACCATGCCTCTGTGCATGGCTTTCATTAACTACGAAAAGGCATTTGATTCAGTATTCCAGCAAGTAATAACTAATGCATCACTCAACCAAGGTATAGACACTGATTATATAAACTTACTACAATCAAAAATGAAAAAACAATGGTGACAATTTGCTTTAATTATCTTAAAGTGGAATTCAACATAGAATGAGGTGTACAACAAGGTGATACAATATCACCAATATCCTCTTCTCAGCCTTGAAGAAGTATTTCGCAAAATAGACTGGGCAAAAGATGGAATAAAATTCAGTGGCACTTATAAATCATTTAAGATTTGCAGATGATGTTGCTCTCTTCTCACAAGACCCAGAAGAGCTACAAAGATACATACAAGAGCTGCACAAAACAGGACAACAATTTGGCTTAAAAATAAACCTGAAAAAGAGCCAGGTTATGTTTAACAAATTCACCAAAGAAAAAATAAATTATAGCTAAGGAAATACTAGATGTAGTAGATCACTATATATGCCTTGGCCAATGGATCTCAAGGGAAGATGATACAATAAAGGAAATTGAATGACGTTAAATGTGGTTGGCAAGCTAAACATAATTTTCAAAAATAACCTCCTCCTATGCCTGAAGAGAAATGTTTTTGATCAATGTGTGCTACCTGCTCTAATATATGCCAGTGAAAGATGGACACTAACCTCAAAGTCGATACAAAAGCTAAGACTGGTGCAAAGAGCCATGGAAAGATACATGCTCAGCATTACAAGACAAGATAGAAAGACCTGTGTATGGATTAGAGAACAAGTAAAAGTATACAATATCATTAACAACAGAGTAAAAGAATTGAAATGGAAATGGGCTGATCACATAGCAAGAAGAACTGATAGCAGGTGGACCATGACAATCATAGAATGGCTTCCACTTGATAAAAAGCATCCATAAAAGAGACCTAAAACAAGATGGATCGATGACATCAGCAAGTATCGCAGGCCCAATTGGCAAAAGAAAGCTCAGGACCATATTGGTTGGAAATTGCAGTGTATAGACAATGGCTAAAATGATGATAAGATGATGAAGATTTATTATCACTAAATCAATTGATATGCAGATGCTAAGAAGTGAGTGGAATAAAAAATTAAAGGTTCCTAAACTGCCTATATAATGGAAGACCATCTTAACTTTTATAGCTAGAGTATCAATTGTTTTCAGCTTAAAATATATGCAATAAATAATATTTTTGAAATTATTACAAATTACATTTTTATAGATATAAACTGCCTAAAATAATTCTAAGGAGAATTATTACTAGCTTTCTACCCCATATTTATTATTTTACAACTAACTCAAGGTGTCAAAGATACTAATATTCTTTCGTTCTACTGTTTTCCCCACAACTCTGAGGTGGATGCTTCTTAATGTTTCTTTAAATACATGTTTTTAGAATGGCTTATACTTATTATGTTTTAGAAAAAGTAATGGATTATATAAATATGATTGCATGTATTTCAAGAGAATATTATCTTCTAAAAATAATATTATCTTGAACTACATAACTAATAAATGGAATTTGACCACTGGGCAACATACATGGATTATTTGTGCCCTTACTATGGCCAAAGACTAAAATACTAAATACTGCAAAAGACTAATATTGCACCCGTGAGCAGACTGCCTATAGATATAGACTTTTTATGGGCAAGTATAAGGAAATGTGGAGCTTGTTTATACAAAAACAGTAGGTAAAAATGATAGTCATGTAAATTTAGTAGAAATATAGCTGGAGGTGAGTATATTTGCAATAGATAAATATATATATAGAATTGCAAGTATTAACTGTTAAAATGATATAGCAAGTTTCACTTTTTAAAAGTGGATTTTTTTATTTTCTTTGGCTGTGTATGTTAGAGTTATCTTTGTTTTTTGTTCTGTTTCCTTTTTGTTATTATTTTAAAAGCAAGAAATAAAAAAAGAAATTGGCAGTGGATCTTGTTACTTCAAAGGCCTCACCTACAGTAGCTGAATTGCAGCTAGCTGCCTCACACAGGCCTATTAAATAATGAGAAACTGTCTACCTTCTGGGGAGAGAAGAACCAGCAAGCCATATAAAAATGACTGTTCCCCATTTCTGTTTTCCCTGACGCCTAATAAAAGCTTGTCTCTCTTTGACATAGTGGAACAGATGGTAAAATGAGAGATTTAATCTCATGGCCATGGTTTTAGGAGTTTCTGAGAACTATCTTGCAAGTGATGGTACACAGGTAAAGAGAATCAGGGCCAGTTGTTTCAGTTATCCTAAATATTTGTCTGGGTATAGCTCTGAGTTATTTGATTATTGTGACCATACTGGAGTGCAGTGGTGCAAGGACATGGGGCACAGGAACTTCCTTTAGTGCACTAGGAATGAGCCTACAGCAGTGATGACTAAACTTTTTGCCATTGCATGCCAAAAGGGGGGAGCGCGGGGGGTCACATGTGCATGCCTACACCCATAATTCCATGCACCGCCTCCTGCGCATGCACTTGTGACCACCACCCTCACTCACAGCACACAATGGCACAGTTGGCAAATGGGCCATTTCCGGACTCCAGAGGGCCTCTGTTTTCGCCCTCCCCAGGCTCCTAGAAAGGCTCTGAAGCCTGGGGAAAGCAAAAAACGGGCCTTCCCCACCTCTTCCCAACTTCCAGTGGTCCCAGAAGCCCCAAAAACCAGCTGGCCAGCTCTTGCGTATCCACCAATATGGCTCTGAGTGCCACCTGTGGCCCGCATGCCATAAATTCGCCATCACTGGCCTAGAGATTAATCAATATATCTCTTATAGTATTGTTTCCATGCATCAGTACCAAAAGTGATATGTATGAAAGTTTGATCATTGAACTAAAGCCGGGATTCTGCAAAGGTTCAGCAATTAGTGATGTAGCAGCAGAACCATTTAAAACTGTACACGTTGGTGCAGTTGAAGTGCTTTGTGCACTTCGTAAGCTGCTGTGAAAAATATAGCAGTGGCCAACAGGTTGGAAAAAATACATTTATATTCCAGTGCTAAAAAAGGCAGTGTAAAGAATGTGCAAACTATTGAGCAATTGCATTTACTCATATGCTTCAAAAATAATACTTAAGGTTTTACAATCCAAACATCAACAATACATGGAGCAAAACTGTCAGTTAGACAGCCAAAATGACAAGAGTCTTGCTGAATTTAGGTAGAGTAAGGACGGTTACCCTGAGAGAGATACAGTATGGAAGATCTGTTGCTAAGGTGATGAGGGGTGAAAAATATTTTAAGTTCATAGCAGATAGATAATATTTGGAAGTAGATCAGACAGAGAACTCCTTAATTCATGGAACAGATACAATATAATTATACTTGCAAGATTTTGTTATTATAGTCAGCCTCAATAAAATAGTTTTAGCTTTCGTGTGCAATTGATTTCCTGATCTGTTCTAACTAATGGGGGACAATTCATCACTTTTTAATCTGAAAGCTATGAGAGACCTACACCACTTTTATAGCTTTTAGAGTTTTATAATCTCTATGATTATGCCAATAATATATAATGTCACTCTCTAATAGTTTGTTCTGATGGTTAATTCATATGTACATACAACTTATTCTCAAAGATTATTTTAGTCCTAAGTAAAGAATAAATCCAATGTTGAGTCTGAATCATGATTCATTTACCATATATTATTTTTTTAATTCTGACTAACAAATTACATCATGATAAATTGCATTGTTCAAGGATGAGCGTATAGCTTTGATAGGAAGTTAGTTAAATGCTAGAAAGACCAATGGACTGACTTAACAAAGAAAATTTCCAAAGCTTGCACTGTAATTCTGAATAGTGATTCATTCTTTACACCTGGTTATTTTAAACAATTATTACTTATTAGCTGTTCTCTGACAGCATTTAATACTTAACTCCATTCATTTATAAAGGATTGCATAAAAATAAACTTAGCATTATTGCATTTGCTTTTAATTTCTGGTCTTCATGAAAAGTAGTTTTCCATAACCTGATATTCTGCATATGGTCTGGGTCTACAGCTTCTAGAATTCCCTGATAATTGTGCATGTTTTCTAATAATTTATTTATTTATTTATTTATTTATTAAATTTTTATACCGCCCTTCTCTCAAGAGACTCAGGGCGGTGTACAG
>JANHFT010001112.1:155438-165865 GCA_032467955.1 Pseudoxenodon macrops | reverse complement strand
GGAAAGAAATTATAAATTAACAATGGCTATAGCATATAAGGAAAATATGTATAAAATGTTTTATAGATGGCACATGTTACCAGAAAAATTAACAAAAATGTTTAAAGAAAAATCGATAAAATGTTGGAAATGTCATCAAACTCCTGGTTCTTATTATCATATATGGTGGACATTTTTAGAAGCAAATAAATTTTGGATAAAAATACAAACATGGTTGAAAGAAATATTGAGAGAAGGTTAGAATTGAAGCCAGAAATCTTTTTAATGGGTCTAATACCGGAGAAATATAAAAAAGAAGATACATATTTAATAATACACATAGTGACTGCAGCAAGGATTGTATTTGCTCAAAATTGGAAAGCAGGAAATATACCAGGGGATGAACAAATAATAAAGAAAATTCTGGACTGTGGTGAAATGAATAGATTAACATTAATATTAAAAGATAAAGAGGACTCACTGTACTACAAGACTTGGAGAAAATTCTATAAATGGTTAGAAAATGAGTATATATGAATAAAGAATGGGGGAAAGTGAATAATAAACCCAGAAGCAACACTGTGAATTAGATGAGGGGACTAGGGGAGAGGGGAATTTTTATTTGGTTTGAAATAGATAAATACATAACTAATTAAAATGTTTAATTACGTAAACTAGAAAATGGAATGTATGGAATGTAAGAAAATGTAAAATGAAATGCAGGGTTACTGGAATACTATCCCAGGAGAAATGAAAAGCAGTAAAGGAAGGTAGAAAGTACAGGAGAGGAGAGGAGGAATTAGGAGGGGAAAGAAGAGAAGGAGGAGAGGTAGAAGGGAGGGGAGGAGGAGAGAAGAAGGAAGTAGGAAAGGAAAGAAAGAAGGGCTGCAAACATCTGGAAGGTGGGATGGTATAAAAGTAACCTTGAATTAAAAAATGGAAAAGAAGATTTAATATGTAAAAGGGAAAACATTGTTTTGTAAAAATGGTTGAAATATTAATGTAAAGATAAAATATGTAATTATATGTATGAAAAATAAAAACATTGAAAAAAAAGGAATTAATGTTCCACTTTTTCCCCCTGATGACATGTGACCTATGAAGCCTGAAAGTTGCATATGGCCATCAGTAGTAATTGATGGATATTTCTTTTGTGATTCCTTCATTCCTTTCAGTTTTAATGACCATTGGTAGAGAAGAAATGATGGGATTTTTCCAATTAATTATATCTTATATCAAGAAATAGATCCTATTTGTCCTATGCTAATCAATGTTGTTAGTTAATCGTATGCTATGGTTTTATTATTGGACTTGGTTGCATTTCAGATAAGATTGGCTTGAGATAGAAACATTTGTCAATCCAACATTTCATGGAGGGGGAGGGGGACAAAAGTAGTATAATGTGGCAGAGTAATTCTTCTGATATTTAAGCATGCAGTAAACAAATGATGATATACAGAGTCATATGTATTGGACTACAGCTCCTTCAATCCCTGACCATTTGACTGGGATATGTAATCTATACCATGGGAAATCAATACCGGTAGTTTGTCTAATCTTGCTCTCAATAAAGCCATTTTCAATCTTTCATGGTATTCAAATACATTACAAATGTATTGCAAGCAATAGGAGGCACTGTGGTCTATAATTTAAGGAAAAAATGCACATTTTAATAATCAAATAGCATTTTACAGCAGTTGAAGAAAAATCTGTGTTCTGGTAAAGTGTTGGAATAAAATGCAGAAAATGAAATGGTTCTCTTTGTGTTTCTATATTTAATATTTTTATATAGTAATCATATCTCTAGACAGTGAGAAAGTGTACCTGCCTTGCAGGATAATAAAGTTCAGGGATTTATGGAAAATGATGGAATAAAATCAGAGTGCTAATTTATGATGTGCAATGTGACATAACTCTAGAGAAGCCAGGAGAAGAATAAGTTTGCAATACAGGGACTGGGCAACAAGCCAGCTTGCAGCATAATTTTAATTGCAGATGAAATAATAATTATTTGTGATAGCTTGCTAATCAGTGAAACCAAGGAAAAGACTGCTGACAAGCGTTAGCATTGTAATTAAGGTGAAGCATTGCATTTGCATAAAATTTACACTTTGATCATTGTTCATATGGCACCCTTCTCTTGCAATGGAGTTGGCTGATATCAAAAGTGAGCAGGAAATCAAAGATAAGGAAATCAGCAACTGCAAAACATCAATATGAACAAGACACATACTCCTTACATGGGCAATTACATCTAAAATACATGTACATATGTGCACACCCTCATGTTCAATTTATTTTATTCAGTTTGTAAATATATTTAATTAGTAATATGCTTCCCGACTTATGAATCTTTAATTAAACTATAAAATGCAGTTAAATTGGGCACTTGGAAGAAAGCAACTGTTTCATTATATCCATGTATACTACTGAAATCTGATAACTACTTTCAAAAATACAGATTAAAAAAACCTGGTAAAATGAGACAATGTACAGCTCCTAATATCTTTGTGTGTGTTAATAATGATAATATGTTCTAAAGAATTATTACAATGACTACCTTTGTCTGGAGGAAATATAAATTCAATTGACAAGTTAAGTTAATGTTAAGATTAACTAAAAAGCAGATTTCTTTGCTTTTTATCCCCTTAATTCTTAGGATTAATATATGGAGTTTGTAATCTTCCTACACAGAATTATATTTAGTCCAAGTCACTTTCAAGGGTGTGAAACTGGCAGCCAGGTTAGGCCAGATGTGTCACGCACAGGCCACTCCCACTCCAGCTCCGTGAAAGGAAAAAATGTCGTGAAACATCACATGATGGCAACATGATGCTGTCAGTTTGACACCCCATGCATTATCTGAACCAGTATTTTTCCAGCTATTCCAACTCACATATGAGTGAGTAAAAATGGCTGAGTACAGTACAGTTGAGTAACAATAACATTGCAGTAACAATCTTGGAGATTTCTCTAAGGCTTGAATGCTTTGTGAAAAGCCATCAAAGTGGACTCTATCTACAACTCAAGAGACTCAAATGATCAATTTAAATGAATAATTTAAACTGACCAGCTTTTTACAACTACACCAGCTGAACCAGGGCCGGGTTCTAATTTACCTTGCTGCTTGTTTGCTGCCTTCTGTGCCGCATGGATGCGGCCCGTGGGTGCGATGCGCGCATGCGCAGTCCCAAAAAATTCCAAATAATTCCCCCCCCAAAAGTCTGAAAACAAAATAGCGATGCATGCACAGTGCAGGAAACTTGGGTTTTGTGCATGCGCAGAAGAAGAAAAAACCCGAAAAAAATGCACAGAAAAAATATTCCCCCCCAAAAAATAATTCCAAAAAAAAGCTGGAACCTGTTCCGTGATGTCAGCAGCGGCTTACTACCTACTCTATCGAACTGGACCGAAACGGTAGGAACCCACCTCTGAGCTGAACTGATTCGTGATTACCAATAAAGGACAATATTTGCAGCTAAGGGTTGAAATGACATGTCTTTGGTGCTCTCTGAGCTTTGTTATTTGGTTGCGAATGTTTCATTACCCAAACTAGCTAATTTCCTCAGTGCATTTTGGATAATGAAACATCTGCAGCAAAGCAACCAAACTCAGAGAGGACCCAGATTTATGATTTTAATAGTTAAAAAGATAAATCCATTTACACCATAAAATAATCCCTTACTTTATAAGAACAGTATTATAATCCTTTCATGAAAATGTCCATTAAAATTATTTAGACATTGGAATGCTGAATGTTGTCCAGAATTTTTTTAAATTTAAATTAAAAAACAAACAATGGATTTATAAGCAGAATTATAAAACTTAGTTGGATAGAAGTCAGGTTTCATTATAGCTAAAATATTATCTTACTAACAAATTAATTCCAAATTTTGATGGCATCAGTAATTCAATAAGCATGTGCTGAGAATATAACTTTCCATTGAAGCAAACAAATTTTAATGAAGAGCTCGTTTTTCTAAAGTCATGTGTGTGTGTGTGTGTGTGTGTGTGTGTCTATTTAGCCCATTATGAAGTATTCACATTGTGCAGCAGTACGAGCAATAACATTAAGCCCAGGAATGATTCTAAGTGAGAAAGAAAAAAAAAGTGTACAAAGTGTTCCTTACACCTCCTGTTAGTTAAGTTTATAAATAAAAATAAAGCACTTGTCATTCCCACAACATTACAGTGACCTTTTGTTCTGTTCCTTCAAAAGATTTAGTAGCTAAATTTGTTTATTCCAGCAGGCTCCTCAGTTTATGACACATGTTTTGTGGGTTTGAGGTCTTACTGCTTAACTCCAGTGAGCAGTCATGTAACAGATACTCCATCCTGCCTACACACAGAGGGAGGGAGAGATGGACAGCTTGCTATTCTGCTAACATAACCAGGCATGACACAAAAGTCATGATTCATCAAACTGACAGTGTCTAGGGAGGACCGAAGAGCTGCTGCTGTAAACTGAAGTCATATCATTTTTTTCTTTAAAGCTAAATTGTTGAATTCTTACTTAATTTTAATTCAAATGCAGCTCTTCTGGTCGTTGGATCATTTTCTTCCATCACAGCTACCAGTTTTTATTCATGCATGAATTCCTGGATTTTCATGACAACATACATGTTATATGAGCAGTTAGATAAATTCAATAAACAATATGAAAACAAACTGGCAAATGAAGTATTTATGTTAAAGCCCAGCATATGTGAGTAAATGTTTATTTTGCATATACCATAATCACAGTGTAAGATGTACTGTATCATCCAGGTTCTAGAAATACCTGAAAGGAAGTTTCATGTTTGCATATTTTTTCTTCACATCATAATTATTGCATACCCTAAAATACAATTTCTACATATAGGTAATTTATAAGATACATTTCTGCTTTAAATGTAAGTTACCCATTGTCTTTTTGGGTTTAGCTGCCTTCAATTCTAATAAATATTAATCAACAAAACAGTTCATACTTTTTAACTCTTTCATTCATACTTCAACCAACACCTACCCTTTATATAGCCATACATTTCATCCTGCAAGACCAGGTCTCTTAGTTATGTGCCAACAAGTCAGTCTTAACTCTTACAAAATAGATATAAAACAAAAACATAGATGCTTCTTCTTGGAGAATCTGTCCTCAATCTGGCCCTTCAGATCTTCCAATGAAGTACCCATCAAATTCATCTATTTTGCTGCCGGTTGTTCTCTTCTTCTTTTTCCTTCTACATTCCAGTAGATTTTTTGAGATATCCTGGCCTGCACATAATGTGTCCAAAATACAATCATTTGAGTCTAGTCAAATTACAATTTGTGAGAACTCTGAACTGATTCATTTAAAGGTTGATTTGAATATCATCCATGATATTTTCAGGACTCTTCTCCAACACCAAAGTTCAAAGTTCCTTGATACTGTTTGTTCCTGCTTCCTACCATAAATATAAAGTAATAGTAATGCAGTTACAATCAACATTGGCACATTTTGACCAATATACCACAAGTACCATAAAACTCAGTTTTACTCTTTCTATTCTATACAGGCTGAAAACTTTAACCTAGAGACTATGAATGTGTTGCGGAATATTCCATGCATTCCACCAACTCAAAGAAACATGTATTGTACTGATAGGCAATCAGGATGCATATATACCTCATAACAAAATGTATTTTGCATTAAAAAAATTAAACTGAATATATGCTTAGCATCTGTTCTAACAATAAACATTTGCATTCCTTATGGACAAACCAGGAATATTACACTGCAGCACTGTTATTTTATAAATATATGTATCCCAAGAAATTTATAATAAGCAAAACACCATTGATCTTTTAATTTCAACTACACTCTGGTTTTAGATGTGACCCTGGAATTCTGCCAATGAATGCTTATGTAAATACAAAGATATTATACTGAGCATGTTAGTAAGTTGAGTTAGGAATTAGTGGACCATATAATTTTACAATGTCTGTACCCCGGTGCTTAGTTTATAGTAAAATGAAATACTATAAAGAAAGTAGTTCTAGAGGTGTTGTGTATTTATAACAATGTTTCTTCTATCATAATAGCCTTCTTTTGGTTGGAAATTTATGTAGTCATGTGTTAGCATATCAATGTAATTCTTGTAGACAGTATCTATTTGTTATGGAAGAGACTTAGCATCATATATTGTTATGAGGTCAACAGAATACATTTAAATATAAATGTTAAAGTTATACAGGTAGTCCTTGACTTACAGCCATAACTGAGCCCAAAATTTATGTTGCTAAGTGAGACATTTGTTAAGTGAGTTTTGTCCCATTTTATGACTTTTCTTGTCACAGTTGTTAAATGAATGTTAAATGGATCAGTGCAGTGTAGTTGTTAAGTTAATAACCCAATTGTTAATTGAATCTGGCTCACCCCTTGACTTTGCTTGTCAGAAGTTTGCAAAAGCTATTCACATGATCCAGCAACCATCATAAATATGAACCAGGTGCCAAGCATCCAAATCTTGGTCATGTGACCATGTGGATGCTGCAATGGTCATAAGTGTGAAAAATGTTCACAAGTCATTACAACAATTGATTGTAACTTTGAAAAGTCACTAAATGAGCTGTTATAAGTTGAGGACTACATGTAATGGACTGTTTCTTTGGCTTCAGTTGGTTTTTATTTTTAAAAGTTCTCTTATCATCTTAATTCTTACAGTATGTGTTTTAGAAAATATTATTTGAATTTAAGCACTGCAATTAACCACATTGTTATGTCTTTCTGTCTTTCTGAATGATGAGAAATTTTGGAGGGAGGGATAGAATTTAGCTTTGATGGGAAAGGTATTTATCCTATCGTTACATAATTACTATGTATGATGTTTATTATATACTGTAAATTGTCAATTTCACAAAATAAATTGATGAACTTGCAACAACGTGGACACCCCTTGGTACTTGCAACTGAATTTAGTGGATTTCTAAATTAGTGTCAAATCACAGCAACAATACAAAAATTGCACTAAAACATTTTGGAAGGAGTAATAAACAATATTGCCTTTCCAAATTTATCAAAATATATTTTTATTCTTCTTCTTGCTATTGTTCTTTTCGCAATCAAAGTATCACAGTGAACAATGGAAACCAATTGGGTTTGGCTGGATGCTTGAAGAAGTTTAGATCCAATGCTCTCTCTTAATGATACCTCAGTCCCTACCACTTTCTGAGATGACTATCTTTGAAACTTTTCTGCTCGGAAAAGAAAAATAATAAAATGCAATTTAGTGGTTTAATCTAAACAGCACACTCACATTTCTGTAAGGGCAGACTGACATCCATATGACCCCATTGTCCCTTCATGTCTTAAAATTTGTGGTCTAATCACTATATGTAATAGCAGGTTTAAAAAAATCTGATCCACCACATGTAGAATTGCTTTGCTTTGCTTGCTGATCCATCATTTGTGAAATACCTTTGCAATAGTTTCTGATTTCAAGCCAATATTGAGGACTGGAGAATCCTTGCTTAATTAAGCTGAATTAGGTCGTATATCAATGAATCTTTGACTCTATTACTGGAACCTCCTGAAATTTCTAACTAAACGACAACTGAATCAAAAAGCTCCTCCTTCCAAATCAAATCTTCAGTATGTGGACCACTTGCTGTCATAAATATTTATCTTTTTGTTGTTGATTCAATCAAGGACCAGAATGTTGATGCAATGGTCTGAGCTCCTAAGATTTGTTTGTCAGAGATTTATAACTTGCTTCTAAATATGGGAACTCAGTTTAAAGAATGCATAGAGCTATAGCACCATCAAGTGTCAATTACCTTTGACACTATAAACTCAAGTGCCAAATAGTATAATAATTCTACATTCAGGGGATCACTTTACTCCTTTTCCTCTGTGACAAGACTGTTTATATTACTGA
Organism: Pseudoxenodon macrops; assembly: GCA_032467955.1. Lineage (NCBI taxonomy): Eukaryota > Metazoa > Chordata > Lepidosauria > Squamata > Pseudoxenodontidae > Pseudoxenodon > Pseudoxenodon macrops. The sequence continues at coordinate 157,991 of JANHFT010001112.1, read as the reverse complement.
TGTGCTACTGTAATAAGTCAATTAATTCAATTTTTCTTCTTTGTATGTATTTTATATTTCACATCAGATGCCTGTTGATTTGGATCTTAACTCCCAATGCGCTCGCTTAAGAGTAGCTTTAGCACAACAGCATTTCATTTAACTTTTTGTCACCCTTCATACCTACTCAGAAAGCTTCATGATGCCAGTGCCTTTCAATAATCCTTAGCAACAACAGATAATAGATGTAATACTTTAATGCTTCAATATTTGGATTGTGATTCAAGCGGAGCAAATTCTCATAGTCAATAAGCAACTGCCAATGAATGTGTATGTTATCATTTTCTTTGTAGAACTCTCCAGGATGATAGCTGGTTACTGTAAATCCTGTGAATATGCAAGTTGAAACTCGTGCATACAGAATCTATAATAATTCAATGATAATCCATAAAGCAATGTACTGGACTTTAAAAAAATCATTATAAGCAGTATGTTATCTATCTATCTATCTATCTATCTATCTATCTATCTATCTATCTATCTATCTATCTATCTATCTATCTATCTATCATATATCTATTTATCTATCTATCACCCTTTACCTATCAAATATATATGTGTGTGTACTGACTTCAAGTCAGTCTTGATTCCTGGTGACTGTCTAGATTAGCCCTTTTAGTTAGCTTTATTTTATTTATTAATTAAATGTATTAACCACCCATCTTATCATAGAGCAACTCTCCCCAAATAGATGGGAGAAGAATGAATTATCTTCTAAATGTTAAATATTATAATGAAATGTCTTGGGAAGGATCTCATATATTTTGAAGTTATTTTCTGACTGTTTCTCCCAAATCCAATGTGCATTTGTCAGAAATAAACAACTCCTCCAGATGCCTGAGTCATTCACACATCTGGCTACAAAATGTAATTGAGATGCTAATCTGCTTTGTGAGACTTAGGCTAATATGTTTTTCCCTGCAGGAACCAAAGAGCTTAGTGCTAAAAAAGAATAAGGACAAGGTACATGCTACCAAATCTGCTAGCTATTAACTGCAAAAGTGTTCAGAATAATTTCATTCTACTAGCCACCTTTTGAAATATTTTAATCCTGTATCCTGCAGATGTCTCTATAATGTATAAATATATTTTTTGACCTTTCAGATTTAGTGCCAAAAGCTGGATGCTTGAATTTAGTGCCAAAAGCACTAAAGTGTGTAAATGATTACCAAAGGCATCATGTTAACCAAACTGGAGAGACTAAGCTTCAGTTTGCTTAGATTTCAGAGGCAATCTTTATTCATCTCCATAAACATTTGTGAAATTTGGTCTGTCTTGTAAAATAAAAAAAAATCTCTTGGGACTTTAGTCATTATAATGGAAACTTTGAATCTGAGTGGTCCCAGTTTAAAACAATCCTAAGCAGCTGAGTTTAATTGTCTTTTTTTAATTATACTGCCCCATAGCCACAATGTTCGCAATACCATGAGAAATTAAAATAGTCACTCCGTATGCTACTCTTCAGACTGATAAGGAAGAAAAAAAGGGGTCATGACAGCAACGCTGTGATTTCCAACGATACTGAGTTCCTGGCAACTAAGCAGTGTGTCTGGTTTTGCCTAAGGGAAATATTTCATACTGAACTTCTCAGAATGGGGTATTTTTCTTTTTACAACCATCTCAAACTTCTGCCCTCCATTAATAGGAAATTTTAATTCCTATAACACCCACAGTTCCCAAAAAAAGTATTCTGGCTAAAATTTGATTCAAAGTCAATGCCCTAGATAGATTGGAACAGAAATTATCCAACCATTGGGATTTTTCAACCTACCTTTCAAGATTTATGCCCATACAATGTTTGTTTTTAATACCTGAAAAACCTTTCCACCTGGACAAGTCTCCAAATAATTTTCATCTTACCTTCCTGTTACCTCTTGATGATTCTTTTAGCAATAAAGTAATCAGAATATAAAGATGTCTTGTGCTTCTGCAGTTAGGACTGAAAACACATGCTGAATTTACATTCAAATTCTACAACTAATCCTAGGGTGTGTGTTAAGTCCTCATGTACCCATGTGCCCAGAAATTAACAAATCAATATTTTATCCAGGCTTCTATGACTGTTTTCTGAACAAAAGGTAAACAAATGCAAAACTAGACCCTCCACTCTACCCTTTCTTCAAATAATTCCACTTATATCATATTTCCAACTTATTCAAGACTTTTCATTCTAACTTCACAGATCTCTATAGACCCAGACTGTAATTTTTCTTTCACTGTCAGATTTTCTATATTGTCTCCTTCTTGATCATTTTCTATTCTCACTACCAAGAACATACTTTTTTCCATGCCAGACATACCTGTTACAACTTGTCTACTGAGAGATGTAGTTCCTAGGCAGAAACATACTTATTTTTATGATGAAAAAATGATGAAATGCACATTAAGACAGTGAAAAGCTGCAGTTTTGTTTTGCTGCCTCCCAGTGAGGGACAGAAGCAGGGGTGAAATGTAAAATTTTTCCTACCGGTTCTGTGGGCGTGGCTTGTGGGCGTGGCTTAGTGTGGTCATGTG
>JANHFT010001112.1:130107-141924 GCA_032467955.1 Pseudoxenodon macrops | reverse complement strand
TCTATAGCATCGTTTTGAGGGTAGGAGTTGAAACAATTTATGTCCAGGATGCGAGGGGTCAGTAAATATTTTCATGGACCTCTTTTGGACTCTTGCAGTGTACAGGTCCTCAGTGGAAGGCAGGTTGGCAGGAATTATTTGTTCTGCAGTTCTGATTATACTCTGAAGTCTGTGTCTGTCTTGTTGGGTTGCAGAACCAACCCAACAAGATTTGATTGGATAAGAAGGCTTTGAAGTGGATTCATGTACTAATGATGTGCATGTTATTGCTAAAATGTTAAAATTATTGAAAATGAATATGGAATATGAATATGTTAAAGACTATATGATTAAATGAGCAAAAACTTTGGATACTGTCAACCCTGGAGCCATCTTGTCTTCAGGGTTGCCACAGTGAAGCTATGGGAAAGGGAGGAGTGAGTAGAGATAGCTGGGGAAATATGTAGCCAAAATATCATTCTTCTGGGAACCAAGGACACTCTCACCAGCATTTGGAGAGGCGTCTATTGGAGGCATATGGGATGGGGAGAGAGACCTGATTGAGGAATGTGATGGTTGTATGTAATAGGGGGAAGAGCTTTGGATTTTGAGTTGGGTGGAGAAAACCTGGGGATATTCAGAGTCAGGTTTTCACCAGCTGTGCCAATATGACATGCCTAATAAATCTATACTTTGGGGAAGCCTTTGGCCTTGGCCTTTTGATTTCAACTGGGCTGTTATTTGGAACCCTGACAGTATTAGCCAAATATAATGCTTGATCAATGAGAGAATATGTTGAGTAAAAGATTGAACTTTGCATTGAATTATAACTTGAAAGAGAACTATCATCGGTAACATCTAATAAATTGTCAAATATATGTAACACGTGTCAAACATGTTGAAAATTAAATCAGTCTGAAGCTACTTTTTACCATATTTGGGAGACATGCAAGAAAACTAAGAATTACAGGGATCAGCTTTGTAAAAAAAATTTTTTTTTAATCAATCTCATATTAAGTGTACTACTGAAACCAGATATTTTCTTCCAGGTCTACTGGATAAACAGACTGGGGGGGAAAATGGAGTATTGTTCTTATACAATATATGATAGCAGTAGTGAGACTTATTTATGTGCAGAGTTGGAAAGATTCAGACATTCCAACAATGGAAGAATGGAATGTGCAGTTAATGGAGCTGGCAGAGATGATGAAATTGACTGCTTTTATTAAAGAAAATATGTTGCCTAGCTTCATTTTTCCTTTAAAAAAACACGTATATTTTTGAAAAAAAACATTTGAACTATTTGTTTGATATTGAAAAAAAATGAAATTACAACCTCGGGATTTGACATCTATAACTGTTTAGAATTGTAGACGTGAACTGCATTGTGTGCTATGGTTTACTCTAGTTTAAAGTCTCATCGTGTCTTATGCTTGTATCTGTACTGAAGAAAGTTAGAAGATTCTCGTTTCTATAGCTTCTTTTTCTGCACCCCAATTTTGTTTTTTCCACATCACCTCCCCTTTGTTCTTCTGATTTTTTTTTTTTTGTATTTTAATTTCTTTGAAACTCAATAAAGTTAGGAAGAGGAAGAAGAAGAATCCTATGGACAGAGTTAAACTCATGGCAATGCGTGTTCATGGAAAGAGGACAGCAAATGGTACAGGAGTTGAAAGGGAAACAAACAAACATTGGATTTGCTGTGAACATCAGCCTCCTAGTAAATACCAATCCAATACGGAAATTAGACAACCAGATCAAAAGAACTTTCAGAAACCTTCCCAAGAAAAATCTCTGCACTACAGAAAAATAGTAGCAGCTGAAAAGCAGTGAATTTGTCTTTCCATGGTTCTATGGATGTTCCAAAACACACAAGCCAGACATACCTCTCGGTCCAATTGCATCATTACCTGGGACTCCAACTAACAACATCACTAAAGAATTAGCAAAAAAACTTGGACGCCTCATAGAAAGGTGCAAATACTCCACCGAGCCCCCACTACAGTACCCCTAAGGAAGCAGAGTCCTGACAATAGGTGAAGGTGACATCATGGTCTCATTTGATCTCCCAACACAGTCATAGACTCAGAATTATCCATTATTAGCCAAAGAATCTATGAGAGCACTACTACGCAGCAGGCCTGATCTAACCAAATACACCAAGGTTGAAATCATGGATCTCATCAACCACATACTGAACTGTCAATTCAATTGACAAACAAATTACATCAACAAATTAAAACAACACCCAGGGGATCACCACTTATAGTTTATATGCAGAAATTACATCTTCCAGCATGCATTGGCCTAGAACAGAGGTCTACAACCTTAAACAACCTTAAACACTCAAAGAGCCATTTGGACCTGTTTCCCACAGAAAAGAAAACACTGGGAGCCACAAAACCTGGGTTGATGTGGCCAATTCAACATCACTCACTTCCACCAGTCACATGACCATCCAGCCACACCTATCCAGCCGCTCATTATGGCAGAGAACCGGTTGTTAAAAAAACACCAGGAGGGTGAGGGGCGGGGGCAGCCAGTGGTAGGATCACCCGACAGGGAGCCACAGCAGACGGCCCAAAGAGCCACATGCGGCTCCAGAGCCGTAGGTTGCTGACACCCACCATAGACATTCATCTTCTGGAGGTTTTAGAAAAGCATCTATGGCAATGTTGCAGAAAACTAGAAGTTGTTTTCCATTGCCTACTTTATATATACATGTGTATATATTTGTGTATATACTTTTATGTTATTTTTCACAAAAGATGTCAAATGGAATGTGTCCTTTTATTTTAAATGGGAAGCATTTATAACTTCTTCAAATATATCAATTTTTCATGACCTTAAACTCATCATATTTACATGAATTTGCACCTTCTGAGAACTTTTACTTGTTTTAATTTGCTTTGACAGTTTCACTTCATTTAATTTGCTCTGAGAACTTTGACTAAAATCAAAGCAGACATTCAGTTTCCACCAGTGTGGCACTTGATATGACACAGAGTTAATTCACCACAAGCTACGTAAACAAGTTTCAATTCATAACTTTGAATTGATGAAATAGCAAATTACAATTCATGAATATAAAGCAGCTTATTATAAATTCATGAATGCAAAATAAGTGAACTATGAATAATGAAATAAACAGCTATATGAATATGTTAATAGGAAGTTCACAGAAGGTGGTTCTTATCCCCAACAGGAAATCATACTTTTACGTGTGAACTGTAGATTATTTTTATATTAATTTGAAATCTGGTCGTCAATTCTTCACAAGTCCTGCAGTAAAAATATATCCAGTGTCCATGTAATTATAGGGAATATTGATCAGCCAAGTTAAATTACATTTATTATCAAAGCCTAAAAATATTTTGCACTGTTCCTGAAACATCACAATTGCTTTCTGGTTGCAGTTCTCCAAAGGCACTTTCTTTTGACATATCCTATGTCAGCAGGTATCTTACTCACTTATTATTGAGAAGAAATAAAGCATTGTACTTTTAATTAAAAGCTAAATGACTATTATAGCAGAGCAGAATTCATGGTTAACCTTCCCAGAGTCTGTTTAAGTTGTGTGGTTTCTAAATTGAATAGAATAAATCAATGAATGACATACTTGTACAATTTTCTTGGCAAAAGTGTAGAAGAACTTAGCCATTGTTGATTTTTCTGTCTAGTCCACAGTCCTGGAGTCATTGATAACCTTTCACCATAAGTATTTAGTTCTAGTCCCTGGAAAATTGGGCACCTAATAAGTCATTAAGTATTGTTTGAATGGTTTTTAAAATAAATAAATAGTGGATATGGTAAAGTTCTTGACAAATCTTTATACTTCGTTGTATTATCAAAGATGTTCCTCACAAGGAAAGAAAAATCCACATAATTTATTATTATTATTGTTGTTGTTATTGATCACCTAGCAGACCCTCTTGGCCCCAGTAGTGTCTTGTGTTCCCCTGGTGATTAGCTGTGCTGTAAATTGTTTTGAGTTTGTTGTACACTGAAGAGTAGTGAGCAATTTCTACTGGATCTTTGCCAGCATCTCTGGCTCTAATTGAACACAGTATCACTTTCACACATAAAATCCTTACTAAGAAAATACCAGCTTTTCAACTTCTGCTTCACTTGAAAAAAAGAAAAAAAATGAATGTAAAGGGACATTCTTGGGTCTGATGATGGAAGTGATAAGATTTTTTTTTCAAGCTAGGGGAAAACATTCAATAGGAATCAAGACCATGGCTTTTGAATTAGTATGAAATGGCAGGAGTTCAGTCTATATCTTTGTTCAGGATTTGTATGCATAAAAGGTGAATGGGAAGAAAATCAGGAACTGTTTTCAATCAACACAGAAACTAGGACCACAAATAATGGATACAAGCTACAGTGTCTTATATTTCATTTAAATGTTAGGAAAAACAGTCTACCTGGCTTTGTCTAAGAAGCCAGATCCCAAAAATGGAAGAAAATTGCACAGATCCTCAATGGAAGGCAGGTTGGCAGTAATATTTTTTTCTACTGTCTCTCAGACAAATATAATGTCTAATATAGGCGTGTTTAGTAAGAGGAGGAATTCTGGCATTTTGCTTACTAGGCTTCTTGCATTAAGTAGTTTGCATTTAAGGTTTGAGGCAATGGATTTTGAGGAAGTTTGGGGCGTGCATGCCTAGTATTGGTTGTTGGGGGGGTTGTTGAGACGTGGGCTGTTATTCTTAATTTTAATTCAGTCAGCACAGTAGTCAATGTTTAAGTCAGTTTCTCCCTTTTCTTGACTTGTTTTGAGATCAGCACGTAATTCACAGGAGCGGATTCATTGTAGTGGCAGGTCTTGAGCAAAGTTTGTTATAGTTGGTGTTGCTTCTGACAATTTGGTTGCTAGTGCGTATGAATTTGCATTTGCTGGTTTCGTTCTGGCAAACGACTCTGCAGAAGAATGGAACCACATACTTGAACACAGGGCCGTCACGGGAAATATTGATAATTTCTTCCTGGGAGATGGTTGGTGTCTGACAGCTGCTACTGAAATTGCATAATATCATCAGTTTCATTGTTGTCTTCAAGACCAAATAAAATAGCATGGAGACATTTTTGTTCTAGTTCTAAGGCATCTTTGATGATTAAGGAGATGTTATTTCCTGAGTAGGTGGCTGGTTGTGGTTGAGGTTGTGGTTGTTGAATTGGAATAAAATTTTGATTTGGTTGAGGTTGTTGAATTGGATGTTCACTTTTCTGTGTTGATTTTTTTTTCAAGAGATGCTTTTATATTGTAAACGTGAAGTATTTAAATGTTGTAAATGTGAAGTAATTTATTATCTTAGTTTCCTTATATGTGACCCTTAGAGATATGGAGAAGGTATTTTATTTATCTGTACAATAGTTTAATTGATTTCCCTGAATATTATGGAGGGTTTTTTTTCCTTGAAAGAAGCTTCTTGGATGAGAAGCTAAATATTTTCAAGGAAAAAACCAAGAAAGTCCAGTTGCCTTTTGGAAAAGCAATTTTGGGATAAGAAAAATAGCAGTATAGTAATATGAGGAAAGAAATGTGCCTTCATCCAAAGAATTACCCAGAGTATTACTCCTTGCTGAAACTGCTGACATAAAAAAAATATGTGAAAGATAAGGGAAGTACTTCAGAGATGATAAATAGCAATAATTGGATTATGATCTGTAAAAATAATAATGACTTTTTAAAAATCTTTATCATAATTCTTAAATGGAACTGAAATTACAAAACAAAAACCAGTCAAAAATGTATTTTTTATTTGGTTTGTACTGTTTCCTTGAAATAATTTAGTTGCAATCCCAAAGAGAAATAAAGGAGGTTTAAAAAAAAAAGCTATTTCCCTATTTTTCCAGGAACTTCAAAGCTAAATATTCATTGCCTAAATGCTGTATAGGAAGCAATTTTTATTTTCTTTGATCCCATTGTTATTTCAATCTGAAATGAGAAGTACAGGTATGTCTCTTGTTTAAAGTCAATATGTATTGCACTGTGTGAACTGCAGTCATAAATCAAATATGTTATAAGAAAAGGGATTATATACCCAGTATTAATATTATTTTCTCCTCTACTTAATAGTTTACGTTTCCTGATTTAAAAAATTAAAACTGTGTTCTGTTGTTTTGGTTTGGATATAGTAATAATAGTCTTCTGGAGTCCCTGTATTTGCTAGTCCATAAAACTGATATTCCCATGGCCAAATTCCTTTCCCCAAAGAAATAAGCTGCATAACAGCACTTCCCTCAGAATCAAAATGAAATGAAAATAGATTCTCAGGGTCATGCAACCAAATTTCCACAAAAAATTACGGGTCAGCTATAGGTTAGCAATAGTACAAGTATCCACATAATAATAATACTACAAGTATCCACATCATCCATGGTTTGATACACTGAGGTATCATAGATTGTCCACTTGAGAAGTTTTCAGTTGGGAGAAGGAGAACTCCACTTCCATATCAAGCAAAGACAATTCTAGGTTATTCAACAGCAGACTGAGAAGATGTGAAAGAAATATCACAAAGACAAGTATTTTTTATGTTGCATAATCAGAAAGTCAGAATGAGCCCCCTCTTTCCATATTCCTGTCTAACTAAATCCACTAAAATGTGGCATTATTAAAAACCAAGTTTCTTTCTAATATGAGAGGAGCATTATTACAGTTCCAGAAATGTAATTACTGATAAAATGAAAAGCCATAAAACATATGTAAGATGGGTTGCCTAGCACCTGTTTCCCATAAGAAGCTGGAAAGGAGAGAATAAAATGATTAGAAGATGAATTGTGAATCTGATGCTAAATATCTCATTCCTGGAAATTGATTACATTAAAATAGGAACTAAATAGGCACAATTCAAGTCAGACACAACTCTACTGAATCTGCACAAAACTATCATTCTGGGAGTGAGGGAAAAGGCTGAGTAACTGTTTGAGTAACTGTTTGTAATCATGATAAAACAAGGCAAATATAGAATTATCATCTTGGGAATCCCACATTCTCTGAAATCAGTACAAAAAAATGTAAGCCAGATCAATGGAATGTTCAGTATATTTTTATTCTAAGTCAAGGGGTGTGTGACAAGATTTCTTTTTGGGTGATAACCAATCTCAAAACTGAATAAACAGCATAAACCTTTCAACTTGACTTCTTATAATCTCAAAGGATGTGATTTTTAAAAAACAAATAAAACATTTCAGGTTGGGAAGTATGTCCCACCTAGAACTATTAAACATTTGGTACTAATTCTAATAATAAATTGATTCATTTATAATTATCAGGCACTTCTTCCAGAAGGCAGGTACTGAAAATAGATAAAAAATATTCCTCAGGTAAATCAATTATCAATTTTTTATTAAGAAATATGTGTAGGATTGACAACCAATATCTGTCATCTTGAAAGGTTAGGCTGAGGAGATTAATCCACCCTCATGGTGGGTTTTCTTCCACTTAAATCAAAATCATCAGGCATGATCCATTGTTTTATATAAAGGGAATATTTATACTGAGTTCTGGAGAAAATGTCATGATATGCCACTTAAAATCTTCTATAAATCAAAGCATAACTATTATTTAATGCTTTGTTGTCCCTTCCCTTTAAATTTTTAAGAGTCTAATCTATTGCCTCAGTGGTAATCCTATAAGAACAAATGTCTATGCATAAAATGCTGACATTTATTTTAAGGAGATATCCCTCTGTATTAGCACTTCCATTCAATTACTTCAGAATAAGTCCTATTGAATTCAATTACTTCAAGTAAATACACATAGTATTATGCTATTATGTTCCATTTAAGTGGTCTAAGTGGGTTCAGATGTCTAAATAATATTAATGAATGCTAGGGTGGTTTGATGCTCTTATGGGCCCAGAGATTTTTGTATTCTGCATGAGAATGCAGGTGAACTAGAGACACTATGATATACTTTTTTCATTAGCTTTTTAAATGGTGATTAATGGCCAACAGAACGTAATAGTTTGGGAAGACTGGCATCAGTGGAGATTCTATCAAGCATACCAGTAGAACAATTTCTGGAAGTCCTCTAAAAAGGGAAGATTTCATCAGATAAATCACAGTTCTTTCCAGTTATTTTTCTCATCTAATTGGAATTCTTATCTTTGACATTGGAAAAAAGATTTTAGACCCTATGGGTGGCTATATTACCCTATATAGTCCACAACTGAACAGCATATTCATATATACATGCTTTTTAAGATATTCATATCTTTAAAAGTCTGAGAAAATAAAAAAAAATTTAATACATGGGAGAGATTAAAAACGTATAAATATTGTATATCTGCCCAAATTATGTGTTGCAGATTCATCTTAACAGTTAAATAATAACATGTGAAAGTAACTGACATTTAAGGGGTGTCAGAGATCAGGCTTTTAAAAAAAACTCTCAAATTTAAACCGACAATAAGTTTCAAAACAGTATAATAAAACAAAAATGATCACAGAATTCTTATAAAATACTAGGAATGTGCACAATATTTCATTCATGCTGTTTTGCATGGGTAGGACTGAAATACATATGTTCCAAGTTCCAACAAGCAGAAGTATTTCTGTGCCTAAGTATATATCCTTGACTCCTCTTCACAAGAACAAAAGATAATAAACTGCCAATATGACTCCATGTTGATTTGTCTGTTTATCACATTTACATAACCACCCATCTCACAGAAAAGTGACTCTAGACAGCTTACAATAAGAGCAATCATGAAATCAAACTGTTAACAACTACAATTAAAATGTTTCTGTGATTGCCTTAATGGTGATTATCTATTAAACTCCTAAAGCTGGCAATCTATTAATTCTGCATTTTGGTTCTTTATTTCATTATGCCACCACACTCTTATGATCGGATTCTGCAAGATGATAGACAGAAATAGAGGAAATGAAAAATCCTGCCAATGAGAACATAGGGTACCTTTTCAAGCACAAATGAAAATGGGTTTAAATAAAATGAGCTAATTAAGTTTGTGGATGTGATGGGAAGGACAATTTACAGCCACACACATTGCTAAATGTTCTTTTATAGCTATGTGTCTATCCCTGTGTTTATTATGCCGCACACCTTCTGAGAAATCTCTTGTGCTGCAATGCTTCCCAGATGACCACACTTGGGCAATTTCCTATGTCTAGGAACAAGTGTGTGAAGGCTTCCCTAGGCAGATGTTTACACTTCCCGAGGCTTCTGCACAATAATAGCCTGACTCTTTGTAACTAGCCTCAACTATGAATTATGCATCAGTCAGTGAAAGCCAGGCAAAAAGCTTCCCTGCTATTTAAAGATCAAGAAGGTGTTTATAAGGGGTTATTTAAAGTTCGTATGCTAAAGCAATCAATTTATAAAAGCAGGAAATTGTGCTTTTCAGCCCTGAAACTCTCCATATTTCACTGGAAGACATTCATCTCCAGACTCTGGATCTGTAGAAGATTTTTTAAAAAAGAACAATTATAGGTGGCCATTTCCCTCTATGATGGTTTTTGGAACCCATAAGATGTAGCATAAAATTCCTGTAGCTAAATGTAAACTTTGATTAGCTCTTTTTCTTATGGCTTTTAAGACAATATTGTTGTGTAAAATCATAATAAACAGTGCTGTCTTTGGCCATGTTCCAGTTCTTTTAGCAGATAAATTTCATTAAAAGAATTTTCCCTGAATGGAAAATATAGAATAGAATAGAATAGAATAGAATAGAATAGAATAGAATAGAATAGTTGGAAGGCACCTTGGCGGTTTTCTAGTCCAACCCTCTGCCAAAGCAGGAAACCCTACACCACTTCAGACAAGTGGTTATCCAACATCATCTTAAAAACTTCCAGTGTTGGAGCATTCACAAGTTCTGGAAGCAAGTTGTTCCACTGATTAATTGTTCTTAATTGTTAATTGTTCAGTAAAAGAATATATACTGCTCAGGGTTCAACTTCTTGGTGTCCTCTGAGCTTGGTTGTTGGGTTACAAGTGTTTCATTACCCAGCTAGGCATGTTCATATTGTCTAGTTGGGTAATGAAAAGTTTGCGAGCAAACAACCAAATTCAGAAATCACCAAAAACTCCACACAAATCCACTGTCTTGTTCTTTTTATGGAAGAGCAATGTTGCTTACAACCTCCCCCACTTTTTTCTTATTTGCTCTTGAGAGATTTCTCCTCCTTGAAGCAATCTAAGATAACTTTTATTGTGTGATATTAAGTAAAGAACTATATAAAAGTAGTTAATCAGTTGAAGAAGTAAAATAGTCAATGTGTAGTGAGGTTTCTCTGAAAAGAACTGGAAATAAGAATCCAATGGTCATAAATCAATGTAACAAGTGATGTAAACAATCCAGCAGACTTTTCTGGAGAAAATACAAATATGTTGAAAACTTATACTACTGTCAGAGGTTTGAAGTTATCTTTATACCTCCCAAAAAAACCTCTGGAATAAATTAGTATAACCAAAAGGAAAAGTAGCAGTTAAAGATCTAATCTACGTTTTTAATTCAAAAAACAAAAATGAAAGCAGTATGACTGGAAAGATGTGTTGATTTATTGAAAGTTTATATAAAGGATTCCTCTAAATAGCTTTGTGAAGCATATGCCTACATTTTTAAGTGGAACAGCCACTTTGTTTTGTTAGTGATAATAGATTTCTGAGCATGTGCAATATATGCACAAAAGCCTTGGAAAGTTGTGTGGAGCCTTAGGAAGCTTTCCATTGTATTAAGAGTCTCAATGAAGTACATTTATCCTTCTACTCCAATGGGAAAAATGTATTTTGTCATTGGCACAAAGCATTTCTTCGAGGCATTCTGTCTATTTCATAGGCTTAGCAACCAGTGGAAAAATTGTTACCTGGATATCAACAATGAGTTGATTAGATCAAAATAAGAAGATTTTTTTTCTCAGCAGGTGATAGTAACTTACCAATCTTGATTATTGTAAACCGCCCAGAGTCACTTCACAGTGAGATGGGTGGAAAATAAATTTAATAAATAAATAGGCCAACAGAAACTACAAAGCAACTACAAGGTGAGTTTCATAAAGATACAGGTAGAAATAGGTTTCTAATCTATTATATCATGCCAGCAGGAGAAAAAGGGACAAGAATTTGAACATTGATTTTGCTTAAGCAGAGCATACAATTGATACATAATATTTGCTGGACTTTTTAATAATAGATTATTAGGTTTGATGTTATAAATCTACATCAAAACTGTGATGTCTTTGAAAGTCTATTCTTGCATTTTCTTGCCTAGCTGGTTAATGCCCAAGCAAGAATAGGCCATTATTTAAAATGCCTTAGCCTGGCAAGACCTCAAGCAACCTGCCCAATATCTGTTAACTTGGAATTGTGGGAGGAAGGTGTTTCCAGGGCCTTCATTTCTGACTAATGAAGCTTCTGATCTTGTTGTGTTGTGTCTGGAAATCTAGCCTAGAGCTCAACTAAAGGTTAAGTATCTGAAAGTCTATTATTTACTTTAAGATTGAGATGGAAGCTTGATGACCAATGCTGTAAGCTCAACAGGAATGTTAAACAAAATCCCAAAAGAAGGTCTCAGATAACCACCTCTGTACTACTGTTAAAAACAAGAAAGTGGTGTGGTTATGTACTTGCAGTCATCAATTGCTCAGCTTGCCTAGAATGTATTTTTACTTTTCTCATATCTTCAGAAAATATAATTTAACATTAATTTGCATGGAAAAAGTGTCAAGGGTTGCTACCAATCATATTGATTAAACCAGGGGTGAAATGCTCCCGGTTCGGTCCGGTTCAATAGAACCGTTACCGGACATGTGGCCTGGTTCGCCGTACCGGTAAGCTGGCTGGCTGGCCACGCCCCTGAACCGGTC
>JANHFT010001112.1:109232-122696 GCA_032467955.1 Pseudoxenodon macrops | reverse complement strand
TCTCCCTCTTCTTCTCACTCTCTCCCTCTCTGTCTCTCTCTTTCTCTCTCTCTCTCTCTCTCCTTCTCTCTGTCTCTCTGTCTCTCTCTCTCCCTCTCCCTCTTCTTCTCCCTCTCTTTCTCTCTCTCTCTCTCTCTCTCTCCTTCTCTCTCTCTCTCTGTCTCTCTCTCCCTCTCCCTCTTCTTCTCCCTCTCTCCCTCTCTTTCTCTCTCTTTCTCAACCGACTGAAATTTGTACAGCTGCACATAACAAATAGCTAACCGGGAGCCCTCTCCTTTGATTCCGTGTGCAGTCCCGAGACGCGATAGCTTTATCATAATTGTTACCCCTCTTCGATCTGAACATGGGAAATGAATGAGATGAATGCACCGCTGTGCCTCATGGAGATGAGCCAATATTCTCTGTAGCTTTCCTGCCGAGATCACTGGCAACTACCTACTGTAGCACAACAATGTTTAACTAAAGTTATTCTCAGAAGGCTTGTCGAAACACACAAACTGCTGGCCTGGTGCCACATCTCTTTCCATAAAAGCTAAAGGAAGGAAGGAAGGAAGGAAAGGAAGAAAGAGGAGGGATTCTGTACAGCCAAGAAAAGAAATCTCCCGGGATTGATCCTGATTTTCTTGGGAAACTACTGGGGCCAAACCTGTCCAGCAGAATTCCCTGGAGCTGATGACTCCGTTCCTGTACCCCCAACCGCCTCTTTGGAGGATGCCAAAACAAGCCACCGGAGCAGCACAATTGTTGGTCTCACCTGTGTTTTGTGAAGCATTTGGCATCCTTGCCAAAATCAACTAAAAATCCTGATAGTTTATCTAGACTGCTCCCGTTTTTCATATTAGCAATAGAAGTGACATATAGGCGTATATACGCGGTGGCTCAGTGGCTAAGATGCTGAGCTTGTCAATCAGAAAGGTCGGCAGTTCAGCGGTTCGAATCTCTAGTGCTGTGTAATGGAGTGAGCTCCCATGACTTGTCCCAGCTTCTGCCAACCTAGCAGTTCGAAAGCACATAAAAAAAATGCAAGTAGAAAAATAGGGACCACTTTTTTGGGAAGGTAACAGTGTTCTGTGCGCCTTCGGCATTGAGTCATGCCGGCCACATGACCACGGAGACGTCTTTGGACAACGCTGGCTCTTCGGCTTTGAAACAGAGATGAGCACTGCCCCCTAGAGTCGGGAACGACTAGCACATAAGTGCGAGGGGAACCTTTACCTTTTTATAAATCATTCTAATTCTTGTAGCCCAGATATGCTGTTCTAGCATCTGTATCCCCTCCCCACAGATCTAAAGGCTTTGACTCACTTAGGTTTCTCAGAAGGTGTGGAAGATCTGGGTGCTTCCCCAGGATTTGGATCAGGTACAGAGGTGGGTTCCTACCGGTTCTATCCGGTTCTGAATAGTAGGTAGTATCTCCACGGTGATGACATGGAGCCAGTTCTCTTGGTGGCTCCGTGGGTGCCATCTTGGATTTTGCTTCTGTGCATGCGTAGAAGCTAGTTTTTGACTGCCCCGCGTGTGTTCGCTTGCGCGCTTTGCGCATGCGCTTGGGGCACAACCCTGAGCGAACCGGCAGTAAGAAGATTCAGAACCCACCTCTGATCAGGTGGTCAGGAGATCTCTGTTGCTGCTCATGTGTTTCTTTCTGAGTGGAATTATTGTTTTATTCTCAGCTGCTGGGATGATACGTTGCAGTTTTGTTTTTCCTTCTTCTACCCTTCCACCTGTCCCAAGTCATTGTGGCACAGGTGGCCATTTCAACCCTTTTAATTTAACTTTTCAATGAAATCATGATAAAAAAATAATTTCATTGTTATACCCTTCACCACACCACACCCCGAATCACCGTTGTGGGATAGGTGGCCGTATCAACCCTTTTTATGTCATTTCAATTTGGTTTAATTCCATTTTAATAAAATCCCGGAATGATTTTTTTTAAAAATGTGGCAGTCCTGAGGAAAAGGTGACATTGGTGGTGCTGAGCCTCACTTAGGGAATGTCTGGCTTTCCAATTATCTGCCTTTTGCTGAGATGGGATCTGGAGAGCCAGACAGAATTTAAAGAGAGGAGATGATGCTGCAGGAATGACTCAGCATTCTCCTGCTGGAAAAGGCGGAAAAGGCAGGGAAGGGAGATTGACAGCAATATCCTTCCCTGCAGAAACTAGTCTCGGCTTTTGTCAAATCCATCGGGTTTCATCCCAGGTATTTTCCCACATCTACGTGGAGCCCGGGTTGAGATCTTAGCAGGTCCTCAAGGATCGAAAGAGGAGACTCTGAGCATAAGCAAAGTGCTTGGCATGAATCCATCGGTAATTGGACATCTGTTGAGGGGATTCCCAAGGCCGTTAGCGGTTGTCCACTGAAACTGGGAAGAGTTTCTCAGTTGAAACCCAGGAATGGTTTCTCTCAAGGTGAAATAACAGGTAACAGTTTATCAGAGTCGGAAGGGACCTTGTAGGTCATCTAGTCCAACCCCCTGCCCAAGAAGGAGAACCTACATCATTTCTGACAGAGGGCAGTCCAGTCTCTTCTTGAAAGCCTCCAGGGATGAAGCTCCCACAATGTCTGAAGGCAACTTCTGTTCCATGGGTGGATTGTTTTCACTGTCAGAAAATTTCTCCTTATTTCCAGGTTGAATCTCTCCTTGATCAGTTTCCATCCATTATTCTTTGTCTGGCCTTCAGGTTCTTTGGAAAATAGCTTGACCCTCTCCTCTCTGTGGCAGCCCCTCAAATATTGGAAGACTGCTATCATGTCTCCCCTGGTCCTTCTCTTCACTAGACTAGCCATGCCCAGTTCCTGCAGCTGTTCTTCATGTTTCAGCCTCCAGTCCCCTAATCGTCTCGGTTGCTCTTCTCTGCACTTTTTCTAGAGTCTCAACATCTTTTTTTTCAGTGTGGTGACCAAAATCTCCATGAAAATCTAGGAAGACCCTGTCTTCCTATGCAGCCTGCCATTTTATCCAACCCTACAACTAATTGGTGAGGGAGATTTATTTATTTATATCTATTGATTGCCCAACTCCGGTGGACTCTGGGCGGGGTACAAAACTAGAGAAAACATATAAAGCATACAGATGGCCCAGACTAAAATAATCTCATAAACTGTAGGAGAAGGGCAGGCAGAACTGAGGGATGGAGTTAAGTGTGTCATCATCTTAGAATCGTTACGTTGCCACAAACAGTAAGTCCAACCCCTCTTGAATTCCATTGACCCTTCTCTGGTGCCAATTTAACACTGAATTTTAGTTGACTAGATTTCTGTGTATAAACTTGAGGAATAAATCTTTTGACTTGCAATTTAACATATGGTCCTGATCCCTTTGCACCTGATGTTAACAGCAAAATCAACAAAACAAAACAGGGACCACAAAACAGATAACATAAACCATCAAAAGCATGAAACCAAAGTCAGATTTTCAATTTTTTCTGGACATCATCTGGTAGTCTTCAAGGGGAGTCCCATGTAGAGTGCATTGCAGTCATCCAACCATGAGGTGACCAGGGCTTGAATGACAGAAGAGCCTCTGAGGGATATTTATGACATCTACTGAAGGGACAAGAAATATCCCAGAAATGCTGCTGCTTCCAGCCACATCTTGAGGTCTAAATGTTGCCACTTCCATCTCCAGCCTCAACAGTTCCATTTCTCAATGGGGGTTGGGATTACCGGTAAGTGGGACAGAGATACCTCTGCAACCAGTTTGAAACTAAGCTGAGAAACCAGTAGGTCGATCGCTGTGGATTTCTGCATACTCTCTGCTCTTTGAAAGGCAGAGGAGCAGGGATCCTTCATGATCGGTTGGTAAACCTGGGAGTATGCATGCATGTAGTAAGTATTTGCAATTTTTATTTATGATAGTTTGGAGGGTTTTTTTTTTTTTGGATCTGTACAAATGTTCCCAAAGTTCTTGAAACAAAAACAAAAAAAAAACCAAGAAAGTCCAGTTGCCTATTTGTAGAAGAACGATTTTTGGAACAACCATAACCTGGATGATTGAGAATCTCCATAAGACACCGATCCTATAGAAAGTAAGGGCACTTCCTGTTTTTACTTTTGTCAAGTGGGAAAGGGATTCTGGAGGAAGGGAGAAGAGAGGGAATCCCAGAACATCAGAACGTTTCCAGGGGTGGCTTAGCAGCTCCTGGCCTGAGCTGTCTAGGGCAAAAGCGGGCCCCTCCTCTCTGCGGGATTCACTCCTCAGCAACCCCTCCCCCACCCCATCACTGCAGTGCCCAGCTTCTGCCAGCAAATGAGCTTTCTTGGCTGCAGGAGGATAATAGCCAAAAAGCAGTCAAGGCAAATTGCTTTTTTTCTTCTTCTTCCTTCCCCAGGGTGGAAACCTGAAGCTATTATTGTCATCTTCATCAGCGTGCACTTTTCCAAGGAGCATTTTATTTAAAAAAACTCAGCAGGCTGCAGAGCCTTACTCACCTTGGCTGAGATTGGATGCCAAGCAGGGACGGCTCTGATTAATATTTGGATAGTGGAACCCTGAGGAATTTCAGAGTTACTGAACTGGGAAGTTTAAAAAAAAAAAAGGAAACCTCAGAAAGAAACAAGGCTAAGCCTGTCCTGAACGCAGCAGGAAAAAACGGCACGGATGCAGCCATTAGGAATCCAGATCAATTGGAGGGAGCCTTTATCTTTGTCCCGTTAATTAATTCCATTCTATTATCTCCCCCTTCTGTTAAATCCCTAATTTAAAAGCAGAGTGGGATAAGAATTAAACTGCAGCCAAAATGTTTGCCTTCTTGTTCTTGTGGTGCAGGGAACCAACTCTGCACTTGTTCAGGGTAACAACACAATCAGCTCCCCGTTGCAACATCAGCAGGTTCCAATGAATATTTTTTTAACCCAGCTATTCCAAGCTGCAAATTACTCACCGGCAGGAGTTATAAGCAGAGATTTGGTCTCTGATTGCTTTTTTGGGACTCAGGAATGGCTTGAGAGCTTTGTGGATGACAATTATTCTGACTCAATTTAGTTAATCCTGTTTCCCTTCCTTCCACCAGTTCCTTTTATTTTAAGTTTAAATAATTACTGCCAACTTGCCTTCTATTGAAGACCTATACACTGCATGAGTCAAAAAGAGGGCCGTTAAAACATTTACTGACCCCTCGCATCCTGGACATAAGTTATTTCAACTCCTACCCTCAAAACGACGCTATAGAGCACTGCACACGAAGACAACTAGACACAAGAAGAGTTTTTCCCCGAATGCCATCACTCTGCTAAACAAATAATTCCCTCACCACTGTCAAGCTACTTGCTAAGACTGCATTACTGTTACTATTAGACTTCTCATTATTCCTATCACCATCTCCTCCCACTTACAACTATTCTATTCTATTCTATTCTATGTTGAAAAACTCACGACCATGAAGGTCCCAGGACAATGTTGCAGGATCCAGTCTGGGTTGATTACCGAGACCAAAGGTTTATTCTTCCAAGCTTTCAGGTTGATGCTGGAGCCCATCATCAGAGAACTTCTTTCTGTCTCCAGAATATGTGCAGTGGAGTGTTTTATGTGTTGAATTTATATGGGTCTGGTTGTATATAGCTTTTAGTTGTTAATAGATGACCATCTATTAAGTCATTAATCATTATTTTCTTGTCTCACACGCTCTTAGCTCCTAAGTACCTGATAGGCCAGTGGTAAATCAGCACTCCTATTGACCGACAAAGAACCTGTTTCCCAGGCTTCAATAATTTGTCTGGCTATTTTTGTCCCTACTCAGCCAACAATCGTAGTAGTTGCAAAACTGACTAACTCATAAATAAATAAGAAAACATATGGATTAATAATGGTAATGTGTTAATGGCAACTAAATGAATTAAAAGAGCATACCAATAGCAATGCTGGTTAAATGTTACATAATAGAGCAAAGCCATCATACCTATGAAAACTAATTATCAAAGGATATCTTCAAGCCCTCATTTTAGAGTTCTCATGGATTTTGGTTCATCAATTAAGTAGCCTGAAAGAAAGAAAGTGCTTACCTTGTTTCAGTAACGAGGCATTTTGTGCTCATTTAATTTCCATTTTTAGTTTTTAGTCTTCCCAAAGTATAATTCCATTTCTCAGTGCTGCAATATTTTTTACAACTTTAGTTCCAACTCATGAATTTGTATATTACCTTTTCTTTTTTTCTATGTACTCCTGTGTACTCATGACCTTGGGAAAATCCCACTAGCTAGTCTGACTTGCCCTATGTTGTAGTACTTGGTAAAAGATAGACATTTTCACCTTGATTTGGAAAAAAACAAACTATAATTTTTGCCCCTAATAACCATAATAGATGCATCCATTCACTCCACATTTTGTATCCTTTGCTTCACCTTTTATTCTGCCCTCAGTAAACCAGAATAATAATATATAAAAAAACATTTTTTCATATCACAACCTGAGACAACAGCACTGGTTTCTCAAGATGATCATAATTATTTTGATATTAAAGCAAGCTTTCCATCATAACAATTGACCTGTTCTTTCACCTGTAAGTCTGAAATGCTCACACATTATTAATGTCAATTACAATCATCACTGTTATTGGGTAGACAGAACACACTGAAGAGTATATTTTCATTGCAGAGGTTTCTGGAAAAAACTGATAGCAGAACTATATCTGGGATCTTAGTGGTGGTGAGACAAAATAGAAAGTATTAAGTTTGATAAAAGTGTGTGTAAATAAGGACATAATAACTTAATGTGTCAATTTAAGTACAGTTTATCCAAGCTATTGTCAAAATGGTTCATGTAAATCAATTAAAATTATCCTTATATTTACCAGTAGAGTAATCTACTGAGTTTAATCAAGGGCATCTTGTGTTTATTCCTTCTACAAATGGTCTGAAACATTTAACTGAATAGCAGCTAAGTGTATTTATTAATCACAATATACTTTGCTTATCTTTATTTTTTTCAGAATAAATCCCATCCCTTAGATAGCTTCTTCTATTCTTTCTAGATTATTCTTTGCTATAAAAGATATTGGTTTTCCTTCTTCAATTAACTGATCAGAATCATTTTATTACAATCTCCTGACCAAAGAATCCATCCCACACATTATGATAACCTTTGAATATCAAATTATTTTGATGTATCAGTCTCTCGATTTTTAGAAATAGTGATTTCAGGGGATGAATTCATTTTCTTCCCCTGAAGGAGTCAAGACAGAAATAACAATATATTATATGGTTGTCATTTGAAGTGAAGTTCATAAAATACCTCACTTTCAGTATAATGGAACAATATTTCACCAATAGTAAATAAAATTTGCCACTGCTAAGTGATCATTACAGCTTGTGGTAACATTCTTCTATGTACAGCATTTGTATATTCTGCTATATTAATACAAATACATTTTTGTAACAAGCAAGATGTTTTGAAGAAGCTATAGCTGCTTCATCCCCACTTATGAATCACTAATGAAACTTCTCAAATAAAGCAATAATGCAAATGAGATATAGATGTTGTCAGTGTGACTGATACGTCTAGTTCAGGCTCATACATCCAAGTTTTTATGATTTGCTCCAGGTGCTACCATTGTTTTTATGCATTTACTTTTCATTGATTATTTGCAAGTAAGTAGATCATTGGAACACTATTTAAGCTTTATTCCAATTAGCTGTAGGAGACGGCCAGACTGAGCCCAAGGGAGGGGCTCAAATGTGGCATCGATCTTAAGTCCCGCGAGAGATTTAAGTTCAGACCACCTTAAATTCCATTGAGTCTTATCTACCACCAATTTGCTTTGACAGTTAGTAGTTCACATTCTTGTTGAGAGCTTTAGAGTATAATAAGTCTATTTATTCATTTGAACTGCCTGGACTCCTGAGTTCCTGCACTTGACACTAGCTTGCTTAAACAATATTGAATTCAATATTAAATGGAAGAAAACTCCCAATGTCAGTTGTGGTTTCAGCATGATGTCGAACAATCCCACATCAGCAGAACTTATTTTGAAATGATTTAGATATCCATTTCAGACTGCAGGAAATGCCAGTTATATCAGCTGGTATTCAATGAAATCCACATAAATATATCAAAATCCACATTAGTTCCTTGCTATGTTTATCTTGTCACTTACATGAAATAGAGCAGGCCAGGCTTGTTTTTTTTAATCCAGAAGCTCTTGTGGGTCTTTCATTTGTCCTTTATTTTTTATATGACAATAGGAAAAGTTCTTGATTTTAGCTAGGGTCAAACTGGGAACTTGGGTTGCAATATTTGGTTGTTTTTTCTCAGGATTCTATGAACCCTAAAATATTGATGTTTAGGATACTCTAAATGTTAGGAGCACTAGGGCTAATTTTGGGGGAAACACAATTTCAGGGTGATCAGCCTGGA
This sequence comes from Pseudoxenodon macrops, assembly GCA_032467955.1. NCBI lineage: Eukaryota > Metazoa > Chordata > Lepidosauria > Squamata > Pseudoxenodontidae > Pseudoxenodon > Pseudoxenodon macrops. The sequence continues at coordinate 114,341 of JANHFT010001112.1, read as the reverse complement.
TGGGCGCCCTGCCCCCGGCACACACCCAAGAGCTGGCAAGAATGCAGGGGCTGACAGTATTTGGCAGTAGCTGCAGTCCACCAGTTCTTTGGTTGGTGCATTCTGGGGCTGCACAGAGCGCAAGGCAGACAATCCTGATGCATCAAGTGGAAGATAGGCAATCCTGATGTTATGTGGGCTGCAGGCAAGATGAGAGATGAGAAGTTGAGCCTCCTGCAGCTGGCCATGCTCTGGACTCCTATCACTCAGTTTTTCTGTGGTCCATGTGATGTGTCTGAATTGCCTGCCTCCCTTCGTCCCTCTGCTTCTGTTTGCTGCTGGGATCGCTGCATGAAGATGAGCCTCTGGTGGCTGCCTGCCACTCTGGCCAACTACCACTCAGCTTTCCCATGGCAAGTGCAGGAGGTTCAGATCACCTGCCTCCTCCTGCGCCTCTGCTTCTGCCTGCTCCTTGCAGGTCAACACACCTGGGCTGCATGGGCTGCATGGGTTGCCACTCACCATCAACACACACATGCTCTCCACCTCTTATGCTGGCCATGCCCATCCCCCTTCATTAGGGCTTATTTTTGGGGTATGGCTTATATTAGACACATATGTGTAAATCGGGCTGGGGCTTATTTTGGGTTAGGTTGTATTTACAGGGAAACACAGTATATTATTTTAAATAATTGAATGGTAGAATTTTTCTTGATTGATTCTGATTGGGTCTTAATAACTTCTTTTTCTATCTATCTAGTTACCTTCATTTTGTTTCAATAACAAACTTAATATATGTCCTCTTCAATTCTATGCTAATTTTGGAGTGAATTGGAGTTTTTTTATAATGTAGTATAACTTTCATTTAGGATAGTTGAAAATGACATACTTGGTCTTAGTTACCTTAACTGTACTCTTTTCTAAACAAGACTATCTTTTGCTGTCAGACAATTTTTGAACATATCTCCTAATCAAAAGGGGAAGAGTCTAATTGTTATCATTCAGTACTGCCAATTTAAACCATGCAGAATTCTGTTTTCTGAATTTCCTGTGACTTAGGATTCCCCTGGTGGGAAGCCAGTGGCTTAATGAATAGAAAATGTATTTTCAGCAAGCAAAAATTGTATAAGAATTTCTATTTTTTATCTTCGTGCTGCTTTAGAGTATTTCAGAAATTAGTATTCTCTTAGGCTTTAATCATATTTAGTGTAGGCCTACTCAAATAAAGTTTACTATTTTTACTAGCCTGTTCCATGCCTTATTTCATTATCTGTTTGGATCAGTTTTACATAAAAATAAGTCATAAATTAGGTGTGGAGAAGGATTTTTTTGGGGAGGGGATCAGGATTATAGTTTATCATAGTTGAAACCAGGACAAAATTAAATTGTAGTTAATATGATTACTTCCCATTTACTTAATAAACTTCACATTACTGACAATGTTTGAAATAATTCCTAGGTTTCATATAGTTCCAGGGACAAAGGTTCACCCTGAAGAGAATAGTAATCCAAGCTGTAATGGATTACTTAGCTATTATTATGTATAAACATAGCCTATGTTTCATTCACTTATCTTACCCTCCTTTTCTGCCTTTCCTTTCAGGGAGAAAAACAAATACATTCCTTTACAATCAAAATATTTATGTCTGATTTTTAATTTTACTTAGTTGTTTTTTTAAAGAATAATATTATTAAAATGTCTCCTGATTTCGGTTATGAGATTTCACTTTATTTTTTATTTAAAACATTTATATAGCTGCTCATCTTGAACCAAAGTCTGGACAGCTTACACCCCAAAATAAAAACAATACCCATCTACAATAAAATAAAATAAAATAATTAAAACAAAAAGACCTGGTACCATAGCTGAACTTTCCCTTGCAGGCCATAATAAGTTTAGCTTCCCAACCTCACATTATCTCTGTCCCAGCACCATCAATCTCACCCTAACCCAGGCCTTTGGGGAAAATCAAATCGTAAGTACTTTCAGAAGGTGAAAAGAGTAGGGGCCTGCCAAACCTTAGGAGAAAATACCAAGCGTATCAGCACATTCAGGAACACTTGCAACTTCTGCATGGTCTTCAAGGGTAGTCCATGTAAGGCAAATTGCAGTAATCCAAGCAGGAAATAACCAAGGCATAACTGACTGTGAACAAGGCCTCTCAGTCCATGAAAATGTAATGAGTGCACAAGAAGAATTCATAGATTCTTGAATTTTTCATGATTCTGGAAGGTCATGGCTACCTTGAGCTGGAGTCATAAATCTCGGAGGATGTCTAAATTGTGCACCTGCTCAGTCAAGACCTAGAGGGTCCAAAACCCAAAATCATCCCATCTTGCCAGGGTTGAGTCAAAGCCAATTTCCCCTCCTCCAGGCCCTTACAGCTTCCAGGTACTTGGTGAGTACTTCACCAGCATCACCCAGCTAGGAGCAGAGATGTAACCAAATATATTTGTGTGCCTTTCTTACAATGGAGTTAATTGGAAGGAGGAAGAGGAATATTTCTTTTATTTCACATTTCAAGAAAACCTTTATTCTTTCATTGTGTCCATTAGTGGATTCTAGCTAGTGCTCAATGGTATTTTTCTCCATATAATATTTTGTGTATAATTAACTGCTGTGAGTCCTAAGGAACATAAAATCATTTCTTACCAACAAAGGAAAATAAAAATAAATACTGTATGTTAGTTTTTTGCACTATATGGTACTCAGCATGCCTTATCAAAGCTATGTTTATACAAAAAACAGCAATGCCTATTATTCTTATTTTGATAAAATTCTATGCTCTTGCAACTATACTTTTAATTTCCCTGGCACTACTACTTTCCCACTACCATTCTCTAGCTACCAGGAGGAATCATAATCCCCAAATGCCTTCCTAGTAAAAGGATCTTTTTTTAACATAGTAGTTAAAGCCAGGAAAAAGGCTTTGACTAAAATAAGATATTTGTTAAAATTCTCAATTTGATGGATTATAAAAGAAAGCATATTCATGCTTCAAGGGTTATTAGAACATCTGAGAACTCATGCTGGCATAACTTCTGTAGCAGTATTAATCATCACACTTCAGTAGAAAAGACACAGAATAAGATTAAAAGGCTCAGTAGCAAAAGGGCTAGATCTTTCGCAATACCTACTTTAATTAAAGGTGAAGCAACTGCTGATTGAAATATACAATAATGTTAACATGCTAGGTAGGAGCTGACAAAATGTTAAAAGTGATAATAACTGTAAGACATTGGGGGTTTTCCCTCCCCCTCTATATTCAGAAATCCTTTCATTACAGTACTTGGAAAAGTAGAACAATCTGTTTATATTTTGAAAATTGGTGCCACCTTCTAAGCATTCAAATTATTTTAAAGGTGCATGTACAGTATATACCCTCTGAAGAGGATATATTTTTCATTATTCAGGAATCCACAGTACACTATATAATATATACATAATTCAATAGGCATCAATTTCTGATTTACTCTAATGTAAATTACTGAGTTACTAATCAACCTTAGTTTTGCAGTTTTGTAGCTAAGTCCAAATCAGCTAAACTACAGAAATTTGTGGCTGTATAAAGCTTCAGAGTTATTTTCCAAAAGGCACTTTAGAGAGAGTGGGATTTTTCTGCAACTCCTCTTAAATCACCATGCCTTTGTTCAGGATTATCTATAAGATATATATTACAGACTAATCAATATTGCTTTTGAACAGACTTGTATAATATACATTTTTAAATAGATACATTATGTCCATTCAGATATACATTTATTAAATGGGTAAAATGATAGCTACATTTAAGTTCTTGCATTGATTAGGGTAGTTCACATTCAAATGCAAAGAGAACAGATTTCTCTTTCATTCAAGGCAGTGACTCAATGCAAATTAGAAGAGCTACGCCTAGAAAACAGGACATTTAATTCCTTTTATTTAGAAAGATACATTATAGGCGGCAGCAGCAGGGGGGTTATCATGTATTCCAAACCTCATTTGTCACTAGTTCTCTTAAAAAGTCTACAGAAATGAGAGTAGGAAAAAGAGATAAACTCTTTGGCATGATAATACATTTATCTGAAAATAAAGTCAATGAACTGGCTAAATGAAGGTGATACATTTGTTTAATAGGAAAAATTGCAGGGCAGAGCTTTCAGAGAAGAATGTCCTTTGTGTTGTTATTGGATTTTACCCCCAGAATAATTGAATTGCAGCTTCTTTTTCAAATATGTAACATCTGAGTTTGGTGAAGGGAAGTTTTTCTGAGGAACCCAAAACTACAAGGTGGGCAACAATGGCAAAACTGACAGGATATATCTTTAATGGAAGTTTAACTAAGGAGAAGTGGCTCCCTTATATACTACATATCACACAACAAGGCAAACGGAGATTGGTTAGAATATGGTTTCTAGGAAAATAATTATGAGACCAATCAAAGACAATAGGTGAAATCTTAAACAAATATTAGCAACCTTAAATCTTCAATTTTCAGCATTATACAAGTATTTAGGTTAGTGGCTGAGCATCTAAGGGAAGGGAAGGGAAGGGAAGAAAGCATCACTATTGTTTTCTAATTTTTTTTTACTTGATATCTGCTTTTTTGTGCTTTGTATATTTAACTTTCTAAAAAAACTGATAAACTTTCATAAAGTGAAAAGAAATAAAGGAATAAAACTATGTCACTTGAAAATATCATTTGTTCTTCAGAAGTGGGTTCTGAATCTTCTTACTGCTGGCTCGCTGAGGGTCGTGCCTCGAGTGAGTGCATGGCAATAAAAAAATAGTGCTTCTGGATGTGCATGTGCATAAGCAAAATCCAAAATGGCAGTGCCCACGGAGATACCGAAGGAACCGGCTCCATGACATCATCGCGGAGTTACTACCGGTTCTAAGGAACCATTGAACTGGTAGGAACTCACCTCTGTTGTTCTTCCAATGTAGGCCCCTGTAGTTAACTTATAATGAATTTCAGACATGAAATATTACTAAATCATATATTAAAAATTAAAATCAAGCTTAGTTATGAGTGTGATGATTTGAGAGTTAGTGTCAGGCCTTCAGCCATCTTTTCTTTTGGATCTTTGGCCTGCCACATTTTCTATTATTCTACTATGCATTTTCTATTGTGGGAAAATGGGAGGGGG
>JANHFT010001112.1:73369-86161 GCA_032467955.1 Pseudoxenodon macrops | reverse complement strand
GCTGAGAGCAAAAATGGACAGCCCCCACTCTCCCATTTTTGGTGGGGCGGGGTGAATGAACGGTAACCAGGGGACCATTTCAGGGGCATGGCCAGCCAGCCATCATTACCGGTATGGCGAACCAGGCCACATGTGTGGTAACGGTTCTGCTGAACTGGTCCAAACCGGGAGCATTTCACCCCTGGTCCCTTAGGTTGTGCATAGACTATTGCAGGCTAAATAGTATTTGTGTAGAGAACATGTACTCTCTACCCTTGATGAAGGACATGTTGGGAGACTTTGTAAAGGGGAGGATATTTACTAAATTGGATTTGAGAGAGGCGTGTTACTGGGTGAGGATAAGGAAGGGTGATGAATGGAAGATGGCATTCAACTGCCCACTGGGCTTTTACAAGTCCCAAGTAATGCAGTTTGGACTACATGGGGCTCCAGCTGTCTTCATGCAACTAATCAGGTTCTGCATGAACATCTGTTTAGAGGAGTCCTAGTATACTTAGATGACATTTTGATCTATACAGATGGAGGAGCATATAAAATTGATCAGGGAGGTCCTCAAGAAGCTCAGAGAGGTACAGCTTTATGCAAAATTGTCCAAGTGTGACTTCCATAGGACCAGACTGAATTACCTAGGGTGTCAGATTTCACAGGACAATATTGAAATGGACTCTGAGAAAGTGCAGACAATCTTAGAGTAGGAGGTCCCTAGAACGAGGAAATAATTGCACTTTCCTTGGCTTCACTAACTTTACCAGCAGTTCATCCCTATTTTTGCCCAGATTGCCTTGCCCATCACGAACTTACTGAAGACAAAAGGAGAAACCAAGCGCAGATCCAGTCAACCCTTAAAGTGGTCACTGGAATGCCAAGTGGCATTTAAGAAAATTTAAATGCCTTTTCACTACTCATCCAGTTTTAAAGCACCCTGAGTCAGGCAAGCCATTCATAATTCAAGCTGATGCAAATGACATGGCTGGGAGAGCAGTGTTTCTCCAGAAGAAGTACAGCCTTGCACCTATAATTCTCACAAACTCTCTGAGATAGGAGAGGCAATGGGTTGTCTGGGAGAAGAAAGCCTACACAGTCCATTGGATTCTCCTCATGTGAAGGCAGTACCTAGAAAGTAGCAGAATTCCTTTCATTGTGTGCACCGACTAAAATAATTTGAAAGTGCTAAACCACGACCCCCAAAGCTATCCCCCAAGCAAGTTTGATGGGCTCAGTACTTCTATCAGTATGGCTTCACACTATGCTATTGGGGGTGGGGGGGAACTTCCTTGCAGATGCCCTCTCCAGGATGCCACAGTACAATAGTGCTAAGAATAACTTGTCAACTCCATCATCCCCTCTAAGCTAGTAGCCGTGCCTGCACTCATGAGACAGCAGCAAGCCTCACCAACATCAGTAGCAGAAGATCTATTGCAAAAGGGCTTTAGTGGAAGATGAGGGGCTAAGACAGGCTTTAGCAGAAAATGAGTGACTCCAGCAACATAGGAGCAAACTCTCAATTAGAGACGAGTTGGCATGGATGGGGACCAAATTGTATATTCCGATGAGCCAGCAGTCCCTGGAGTTACAGTGCAGCCAAGATATGAAAGTAGCGAGGCATTATGGGTTTGTGAAAACTCTCCACCTAGTAGTATGATAGTTTTAGTGGTCACCCATGAAAAAAGACATAGAGATCTATGTAGCAAGCATCCCAATAGCTAAACTGTTCATGCAACACATGTACCAGCTGCATGGCACTCCCAAGTGCATAAAAACTGATCAGGGGATACAATTCACTTCAAAGTTTTGGTACAAATTCTTGAATCTGTTAGGCTCCTCCCAGAGTCTTATCGGTGCCCATCATCCACAAACAAATAGAGCTTGTGAATGTACAAATGCATTACTAGAGTAGTATCTCCGATTCTATGTGAACTACCAGCATGACAATTGGGGCGAATCTGTCACTGAAGTAGCATGCAATAACCATACACAGTAGTGCCAGGTTTACTCCTTTCTGAGTAGATGAGGTGCAGATTTCATGCCCATGCCAGACCCCCCCCCCCCGGCAGACCCCTTAAAACATATCATTGGCCAAATGGATTAACATTGTATTAGATATCTGGCCTGTGGTTCATAAGGCACTAGAAGCCGCAAGAGAAACACATAAAAGTGAAAATTATAGGAAGAGGGTGGCCCAAAAGGAGCTTAAGATAGGAGATAAAGTGTATTTGTCTACCAAGTTCCTGCAGCTATGGCAACCGTGCAAGAAACTAGGTTCCAGGTATATAGGACCTTTCCCCATCACTCGGATCATAAATCTGGTGACTGTAGAATTGAAGCTGCCAAAGAACCTTAGATGCATCCACCCAGTGTTTCATTGTAGCCTATTGAAACCCTTCACCCCAAAGGTAGAAGAGGAAAACCATTTTGAAGTTAAGGAGATCCTGGACTCCCAAATCCACAAAGTGAAGTTGCAATATTTAGTCCTGTGGAAGAAGTTCCCTCTAGTAGAGGCAGAATGGTGGTATCAACACATGTCCATGCCCCTAAATTCACATGCAAATTCCATGCCCAGTACCCAACTAAGCCTGGGTGATTTTAGATACGTTGAGGAAAAGGTATCTCTAATAATATGTGTGTTTGTTCTATTTTGCATGCACTGAGTGGAACGATTGTCATACAGCGTCTCAAGAATTCAAAGTAAAAAAACAGTTTAAATACCAGTAACATACACACAATGCCTTCTGTAATAATTCAAATTATACCATATACTGGAAATAACCTCACTACAGATGATATTTTATCCAAATGGAAAGCGTAATCTGATTGAGAAGGAATTTAAGAGCTACTAAAGTTATTACAGTATGTATGCACAACACACAATGCCCTACATCATACACATATTTTACATGATGTAGGACAAAGCTCTGTACCATTTCCATATCTGGATTATACATAAAGTGAAAATCTAAAAAGGTCTTGTATGAATCCAAATACGTTTGAACAGTTTTCTCCATTGTTTGATGGTAATGGAACATGATGACCAGAGGTGGTATTAATCTGGAAGAGGTTTATCTATGGGGGGAAAAAAATCTACCTCAGCATTATCTATGGAAGTCTTCGTCAGCCTGAAATTGAACTGCAATTCCTAAAACCCCTAATCATCTTGGGCAGTTACAAATCAACACATGTGGAGAATACAGGTTTGGGAAGCTGGTCTATATCAACTAGCAATGACTGTCTAATATTTCAGTTGGGTTATTTTTCCAGACCAACTAGTGATACTAGGAATGTATTCTTGAAGTATAGATATGTGTTGTACCATATTCCTTCTTCATCAAAAAATATTTACACTACACCAAAGTATAACAAGCACATATTATCGAATCTGTGATGCTTTTGGTTTGTCTTATCTGTTCTTTTTAATCTTCTTTTGTCTTACTTGTTCTTTTTAATTGGGATACTGCTAATCAAATGCATAAACATATAAATTTAAACTTAACAGCTAACATCAGTAGCATCAGCAATCTAATTTAAATTTTGATTTTGACCTTTATTCAATTCTAATTTTAAAAAAATGCTTTCCAAAAATTTTCAGAATAAAGTATTTTGGAATATAGAGTTTCAAAAGATGAATTATACAGATTAGAAACATCTGTGTCTCAGAAATTTGTTGCAAGTTTTTATTCTCTACCACTGTCCAAAATGGTTCTATACAGCCATGACTGCATTAATGCAAATCAAGAGAAAGCCACAAAATTAATGACATTCCTTTTTACATATTACTAGTCATGTATAAGATTTTGAAATATGAATATGTAACAGGAAGGAGAAATCCAATCTGCAGGTCTGTCTGCAATTACATAAAGTTTGTTAAGAAAAAATCCTGGTCTGTGCAAGGCAGCATGAATTTGCCTCAATAATGCTCTTAATATTGCAAGTATAATGTTATTCTCATTAAGGCATAGAGGGTAGTTAACCTATAAAAGCACTTTCCATCATCTCATTGCCACTGCCAGTGATTTTACTCAACTGAAAGACCATTTTAAACCACACATTATTCTTAATAGACACCCATGTTTTTTCTAGCACCTATGGCTCAATTGCTAACTATTCCTCTTCCGTAAATTTCCCAGTGTATAAAACACTCTTTGAAAATCTTCAGTAATTCTCATAATTTTTGCCATTTACTGAAGGAAAGAGTTTTCAAACTTGTCACTCTGTTGACAACAGGAAATAAGTCATCAACAATATTTTTAAAAATGAAGCTGGGACTGTCCTATATGAGACTGGATGGTAAGACAAGATGATAAGAAGGGGGGGGGAACTAGGGGAAATATGGACCAATTGCTGGAAAGAAGAAATGAGTTTAGAAATTATCCTTCACATTTATCCTCTAGGAAATACACTGACCAAAACACAGTCCCAATAATACAATATTAAACATAACCTGACTTATAAAATCTCATTGCATGGTTAAAGCTACAGGTGCTCTATTGCAACAGGTAGAAAGTTGTACTTAAGGATAGAAATGAAGAACACACTCATTTGGATCCAAGGCTATTTTGGATAAAGATAAGAAAGATAGAACTGTTTTATAAAATTTGCCTTGCTGATTTATTCACTACACTTCGACTCAGAAATTTACTTAAAACATATTAAAATTAAACATTTATTTGAGTACAAAAATCTAATTAAGCTACACACACACACACACACACACACATGGCATTATTTGCCAACAATATTTACTATAGAGTATATTAAGGCCAGTACCAGAGTGTCCTCATAGCAACCTAACAAGCACAAATGCAATGCCAAAAATGGTGATTCGAAAACTTTTGAGAGAACACTTCAGCCTCCCTGGATACTAGCTACTGATCTTAAGAAATGAACAAAGAGATGTATGTCAGATTTTATCACAACAGAGATGAGTCATAGCCTATTAAATGTTCTGTAGCATATGGAAGAGAGCAATTCAGACTTATCCTCTTTCTCCAGCTTCCACCTTTGAGGCATCTGTAAAAAAGCTATAGAAACCCACTCAAAGCTTTCAAGATTAGCTATTTACAATTCTAGACATGTCTGTTTAATCAGAGCCCATGATGTCTGCTTTTTGAAGTCCTTCAGGAGATGAGGTTGTAAGAGCATTCTTCTCCATCCCATCAAGTTTGCCTGAATCAATTCCCTCTAATGCTTCTATGGACATTGTGAGATATATAGATATATGTATTTGTGTTTGTCTGTGTGTTTATTATTTTATTTTAAAAAAACTATCCTATGTGTTGCTTATTTTTTCAAATGTCTTGAAATAGTAATATTTCTTGCAGTTTTCTTTTTAAATGTTATTAACTATATTAAAAATGGTTGATGAAATAAATATGTAAGAATCATTAAAACATCTCAGCTCTGCTTCTCTAGTATAAATTGTTTTCATATTTGTACATACACATGAAACACCGTTTCATATTCTCAGGCAATCTAATAAAAAACAAGAGTCCTTAATAAGGTTGATTGGAAATAAATTAAAACAGATCAATTGGAACGCTTTTGTTTTCAAATGTCATTTTTATTTTTTTATTTTTTTAAATTGACATAGCTGTCTTTTTCATCAAAAGCAACTCTGAGCAGCTCAGAATAATCAGATAAAAGAAATAAATGTAAAAACAACAGATATAAAATATAAAAATGCAATACATATCATATCGTGTGTGTGTGTGTGTCTATATCTCTCTGTGTGTATACCTGTGTGTGTGTGTGTGTGTGTGTGTGTGTGTGTAAGAGAGAGAGAGAGAGAGAGAGAGAGAGAGAGAGAGAGAGAGAGAGAAATGTATAGAGTTGAAAGAAGGATTATAGTTATGTCACAGACCCTTAGTTTTTAATAACTACCGTATATCCATCTATATAACAATGGCCATATAGCAGATGTGGAGAAATTAAATAGTTATGATTCAAAACCAAACATGTACTGATTTTTAAAAGAAAACTAATAAGGGATACAATCTTCTGTGCTTCTTATACTGCTCAAGGAAGTTGGCTTAACAGCTATAATAGCTTCTAATATTTTGATGATTGGTTTAATCAGTGCCCTGGATGTATAGCTTATCTAGTATTAATACAATTTGGGAGATTAGTCAAGATATTATTCTGTATATTAGGGAATAATATAGCAACTATAATTAATGTAAATTAAATATCTATCCATTCCAGTCACTTCCTTGTTATAAATCTAGTTATAACAGTTTTGAATTTTTGGCTCCTAGAATAGCATTTAAAGGCTAAGTAAGATTCTCAGTTTAGAAAAAAAAATCCTGTGCTAAGCTATAAACAATCAGTATTTCCTTGGGGATCATTAGATCATTTTATAATTCATTTTTAAATCTTCATACACAAGGAGATTCTGTATATACTTTAATAATAAAAAATGAGATGATGATGGAAAATATTATTTAATAATAATTTTGCTATACTAACCTTTGATAATAGATGATGGATGGATGGATGGATGGATGGATGGATGATAGATAGATAGATAGATAGATAATTTTTCTAATAATCCATGAGACTTGATGACCAATTTCTGGCAACAATGGGATTTTTATAATGATCTCTTCTGCTGAAATAAGCATCTGCCTTCAAAGTTTGAATCCTATCCAAAACAGAGTTGGTCTTAGTTCTAAACCCGAGATTTCTCATTAGCAACAGCATATCTGTCTCGTCTGCATTATAATTTCATTATGTACTCTCATCTGATTCATTATTATCAACTTTAAATAAAGCACAAGAGGTATGATTGGTCTCTTGGGGCTTGATAGTAAGGGGCATTATCAGAATATAGATAGAATCCCATTCTATAGTTTCAAAGGTATCCTATTCATTTTATATAGAAGTTGAAGAGAAGTTTCTGTAACATGGGTCAACAACCCATGCTCAAACACAGCAATATAAATCAATCTTGATAATCAGATTTATCGAGATATCTTTGAAGCAATAAACCCATCACTTTCTTAATCAACTTATCCAAGAAGGGAAGATGAAAAAGTGGCCTACAGTTACAAAGTCCTTTTGTATCCAAGATGAATGGTGAAATTTTAAAATGTTGAAATATTGGTAGAAAAGTAGTGGCTAGTAGCTGATATGAAGAATACGTTGTGAAGAATAAATTTATGTCAAAAGAAATAAAAACAATTGTGTATAAGAATGTGTTCCTGTCCATTTTGTTATATGAAAGTGAGAATTGGGTATGTCAGAAGTAACATAAAATAAGTTAAATGGCGTGGAGAGTATATGTGTTAAAACGTAGCTTTGGGCTTTGGGTCAAAACTGACTGAATGAAGAGCTTTGGGTCAAGACTGCCTGGATGAAAAATGTATGTGGAATGAATACAAAAGTGAATGATTAATATAAATGAAATACCTTGAGATGGTTTGGTCATATAAAAAGAATGAATGAGGATCAAATCTCAGACAAATACAAGAAAGAAGAGTGAATCAATTGAAACAAAGCAAAAAACTGGGAGTCTGTCAAAAGAAAGAGATGGGACATTTAAAAAATAAAAGTCAATATTTGAATTGATGCATGGAAAGTTTGGATGATTTTCAGGGATAGCAAGACAAGAAAGATATATTAAATTGTGTCACTATAAATTACATTTAGATATATCTCCTTTAGATTTGTCATCTCATGACACTATTTCTCTAGATTACTATTTCTTACTCATTATCTACATTTTGTATAAGATTGCATTAACTTTAACAGATGATAACAATGAATAAATAGATAAGTTTGTATGCATGCATGTTCTAAATCCAAAGAGACTCTTTGAAGCAGTGGGAACGCATTCTTCACTCAGAAATACCTTAATCATTCTCATAAACATAACTGATTGATTTAATTAGCTAGAAGACATCATCTACAGCCTGTTATGTGTAGACACAGCACAGACAGGGAAGTAAACTCTGTCATAGAGTAGGACTGCAAATTAGCCTTAAGAAGGACCCTGTTCTGTGTTTGAATAAATTCATTAAAATTTATTTTTTCCCAATTGTGCCACATATTTCTAACCAGTCTGTTTCATTGTTCTCTGGTGAACCAAGGCAATGTATTAATTCTACTACTATAGGGAAGGGAGCACTTAGATACAATAAGCGTCAATTGCCCAGGTCATATTTGTGTTCCATTAATCAACCAGATTTCCAACAGTCAGCTAAGTATGACATTGTTCCAGCACCTTCAGAAACTATTGACCCATCAGGCACATGGAATTAAACAATTTTAACCAGTTGTCCACTGATCCTGGGGTTCACAGCAAGCACTAGTCTAAAACTGGCCAGCAAATGGTCTATGTTGCAACCTCTTTATCTTCCATTTTCATTGTACATTCCAATTTGGAAACCTCACTGGGCAATCTGATTGTGAATAATGAAGTCTTTTGAATACAGGTAGTTCAGGAAGAAAACTTTGTACAATAGAGTAAATAGTCTCTACAGTATCTTATATAACAGCAAATAACTACATTACTCTACATCCTGCTTATACAGAATAATTCAGTGGATAGCACTGAGAGGGAAAAATTCCATCTTTATTTCTCTACTATGGTCTCTATGGTATCTGTAAATTCAACATCGAAGTTTAAAATCTGGTTACAAAAGTTGTTGATTTACCGACAAGTTCTAAAGAGGATATTTTTGGGCTTAGACAACCTAGTACTACGCCGCCTTCGGTATGACCTAAGCGTAGTTCATAAAATTATCTGCTACAAGGTCCTACTGGTTAATGACTACTTCAGATTCAACAACAACATTACAGGAGCACACAATAGATACAAACTTAAACTGAATCGCTCCAAACTCGATTGCAGAAAATACGACTTCAGCAATAGAGTGGTCAATGCCTGGAATGCATGACTTGGTTCTGGGGTTTTATCCCCAAGTCCCCCAAATTTTAACCTTAGACTGTCTACTGTGGACCTCACCCATTCCTAAGAGGTCTGTAAGGGGCGTGCATAAGCACATCAGCGTGCCTGCTGCCCCTGTCCTAATGTTCCCTTTTATTCGTATTCATTTCATGTATTCAAATCATGTTTATACTTATATATATTATCCAATACGTGCTTGACAAAATAAATAAATAAATAAATAAATTAATTAATTAATTAATTAATGCTGAAGTGCTTACTTTCACTGATACTTTGATTACTTTAGCCAAATTACAGCCTTTGGCCCAACTATAAAGAGAAAACTAAGCTCTGCTCCACTATTGCTAAAGTAACTGTGTCTATATATTATGCCTAACAGTGTCATCCTAAATATCTTGCCACAGTTATCAGAATTATGAAAGCATCATTGCAATGTTTCACCATAGAGTTTGATGTTTTGGATATGGGTGCAAAGTCATAATGCACAGGAAAAGGTGGGCAAGACTTAAATCATGATATCACAACTCTGTCTCTGACTAGCCTGATCTACTCCACATCCCTTTGCAGATGGTGATAAGTAATATGATGTGTGTGTGTGTCTGTGTGTCTGTGTGTGAAGGTATGTGTGTGTTTGTGACCATCTGTGTCCATGCCTCTTCAAGCCAATCTGGCAACTGCTGAAAAAGTCCATCAAATTTCTCAGTATTTGGTAGATATTCAGAAATGGTTTGCCATTGTTTAATTCCTAGGACTAAGAAAAAGTGATCAGCCAAAAGTCATCCAGATGGCTTTGTATTTAAGACAGGACTAGAATTCAGTGTCCATGTTTCTAGCCTGGTATATTTAACCACTTCATCAAACTGGCTTTCAAGATGGCACATATCTCCCTGTTATTTAAAAGGCAGTATATTGAACTGTTTCAGTTGAAGTATTGCTAGATTGACAAGTGCTGTGGTATATTGATATGTAATGTTTTCTAAGGTTATAAAACAATTTAACTATATACATTTTTGCATGCTTAACATTCTCCTGTAGCCTTAAAATTATGATGTTAGGTTATAATAAGTGGAGCAGAGCCAATGGTTGACTTTCTTCTGACATTGTTATGATATTTCTATGACAGTGTTATTAATACAACATTTTCCAGATATTTAACAACATTAATTCCCATTTAAGAACTCAGTGCAGGTTTTCTATCTGTGAAAGTGCCAAAACAATTTAACATTGCACTATGCTGCAGAAGCAATGTCAATACTAAAATTAACTTTCTGACCCATATGTTGACACATGAGTGATGAGTAAACTAATTCCCTTTTCCCAATACTTTACCTTTCTCAGAATTTTAAAGTTATATTGTACCTATTTAAAGTTCCTTGAAGGATTTCTTCAAAACTTTAAAATTAGATTGATGTACCTTTTTTTTAAAAAGAGAAAGAAAGAGAGGAGAGATATGTTAATATGCTATCCACCAAAATTAAGGTTCACAAATGGCCTTGGATGATGCAGATGTAATATTTATAGCAATGACCTGCAATTCTACTTTGTTTGCCTTTACTTTCAGACAATTTAGAGCACTGATGTTGATGAAAACCCTCAATTCCACATTATCATTTGTAATGGGACAGCTCAATGCTGCTAGTTCAACGTGACCAGAAACTGATGGCCTTGTCACCACTGCTGACTCCTTGCTGCCAACTCACTGCTGCCATCTCTTTGTAGGATATCTCAGTACCAGAGGTGGGTTCCTACCGGTTCTATAGAATAGGTAGCAACTTTTCAATGATGTCAAAGAGCTGGTTCTGTCGGTGGCTCTGTGGCCGCCACCATCTTGGATTTTTTGACTGCCGTGCGTGTGCTCGCTCACATGCCTTGCGCTCACGCTCCAGGCGCAACCCTGAGCAAACTGGGAGTAAGAAGATCAGAACCCACCTCTGCTCAATACCATAAATTTGTTGTGGGGACAACTCACTGTGGGTGCTGGAAGGAGAGCCAGGCAGGCAGGCAGGCAAATGGGCTGTCAAGAGGATGGCAATGGGTGGGGCTGCACCAGATGAGAAGCAAATGGAGTGGGCAGAGGTGGGTTCCTATCGGTTCTATCTGGTTCTATAGAGTAGGTAGTAACTCCGTGATGATGTCACAGAGCCAGTTCTGTCGGTGGCTCTGTGGGCGCTGCCATCTTGGATTTTGCTTCTGCGCATACAGAAGCTAATTTTTGACTGCATTGCGTGCACTTGTTCACTTTGTGCATGCGCTCGAGGTGTGACCCTGAGTGAAGAAGAAGATTCAGAACACACCTCTGGGAGTGGGATGTCAAAATGGGAAGCTCCTGGCAGCAGCGAGTTGGCATCAAGGAGTTGGCGGTGGCAAGAAAGCCACCCCTGCTGGCCACATCAAGCTAGCAGCACCAAGTCATCATAGACCCTACTGAGTGTTGCAAGACACTATTTTTATCAGTTCAGTCCAATTTAGAAATGACACAGTTTAGAAATGGAAATTATATGAACTCCAGGATGGTCCTTATTCCCATTCTTTTATCTGCCTTTAAATGCTTTCTCATGTGGCAACAAGCTTGCTTAGTGGTCAACCATGATTGGTAAACAAATTAATAAATGATGGCTAAATTGAAAAGATGCATGACTGACAGCATTATAGTGGTTTGGAAGATAATGGAACATTCCCATCATGACTACTAAGAAACTTTGGAGGGTATTTAAGGTATGTGCTTTTTTAACGTTTAACTTCCTCTGTTATTAACTTCAAATTAATTCTAGGTTACTGTTCAAAGAGAACTAGATTAAAAAATAGAAAGCAGAAAAGCAACATTTTCTTTTATGGAGAGAGAGAAGGAAAGGGATACTGTTTTGGTCCTTTTAGGTATACACTTAATGAGGCACTTCATTATGGGTCAGCTTGAAAGATAAACAAATGAGTACTGCTCAGCTGATCATATTCTGTAAACATTAGGGTTGCAATTATATAAACAAAACTATAATCCCAGTCTCCTGCTGTCCAAATAATCAAACTGCTCAGATCAGTCTCCATGTCAAGTCTCACTTGGTCTGGGCATGACCAAGGAAGCAAGAATAACACAGATTTCAGAAACATATTTTTAATGTTAATCTCTAGATTATTATTTTTTCTAATTGTAACATTCAAAATTCTACATTTTGGCTATTATAATTAAAGAGATAAAAGCTAGTAAAAATTAAAAGAGTAAAAAGAAAAAATGAAAAATGTAGAAAATAAAAAAGAATAAATAGAAAAATAGAAAAAAAATAAGAATATAGTAAAGGGGGAGGAAATAACTTCCTCCATCACAAGTTAAAATCATTTTAGTAATTTATCATATTCTGTAAAGTACAACAAATGAGCTCTTTTTCCCATATTTCATATTTTATCTATAAACAAAACTTTAAAGCCTAATCATTCAGTCCTAATCGGCAAAAGTCTATTAAGCATTATCAGAGATAGACACATAACTATTTTAACCTTGATCAAATAAACCCAAGATAACACACGACACCACCACCCACCCTCACCAGATTCAAAGATTCAAAGAAAAGACCCGAATACACCAAGTCTTGTATATATATACATATACATGTACAAGTACACATACACATACACATACATATATATATATATACATACACACATAAATACATACATATATATATGCAAGTCTTGGCATATTCGGGTCCTTTCCCGTGTAAGATTGAGAGTATCTTGGCGATGTTTCGACGAAGTCTCACTCATCATCTTCAGGCTGGTGCTTTCAGCTTCATGCTTGTGCAAGCAAAGCGTGATCGAAGCTGCCGTCTCTCTATAAATACTGTAGAGGTGTGAGGTGTTGGCTCTGTTGCTGTGAACAGATTGGTTGGTTGTGTTGT
>JANHFT010001112.1:38389-71741 GCA_032467955.1 Pseudoxenodon macrops | reverse complement strand
TGTTCAGTCCAAGTGCCGGTTAGCCGCCATTTTCAATTCCAGGCACTTTCCCTTCATTTTAAAAAGTTTTTTTTCCTGCTTTTAAAAGAGCCGAACACTCACCCGGTCCCACACTTTGCTCAATCAACACTCCTGCACAAACGCTTAGATCGAGGTAATCCTTTCCTCCAGACAGACAATATCTGCATTCCCACTCCTTTTGTTGTGGCCGCCCCAGTTAGTGATGGATTGAAGTCCGTCTTCCAGGCTGCCGGGTTTAGAAACTTCAGTTGGCCTCCCCAGGGAAATTGCCGTTTTCCTGTTCATGCCAGCCTGTGCCCATGTACTCCACTGTCCCTCCAGGACAGATTTGAGTCCGTGAGGACTGCCGAGTCAGCTGGGGATTGACAGCTTTTTGGGAGCACCCAAAAAGCACATCTTTCACTGAGATGTTGGCCACGCCTTCCAGAAATTGATTATCTAACCAACTGAAAGATATTAGAAGATCTTCAGACTGAGTACTTTGAAAAACCACTTAGTAAGTCTATCTTCATTTCTAAACTAAAGAAAAATTAACTATAAACTTAAGAACGTAAAAGTTTTCAAAACAGCAAAAATTACAGACTTTATTTGAAAACAGAAGTATTACCAAATTAAGAATAAAAAGAAGCAGACAATTGCAACATAAAATAATAAAATGAAGATAAGGAAAAATTCTTCATTACAAATTACAATCAATATGATTTCATCAAGACTTATGAAAATATCCTTTCCATATGAGAAGAGTCACTAGATGTACAAAATAAAGGTCCATGCAGTTATTGCTATCAGATTTGCTCCTAACTTTACTACACATATTAAGAGGGACTTGGCTGTATGTATAGAATTTCTAGCATAGGGAACTTAACCATAGTTCTTACTGTTGTAAAATCACCTAGAGTCACTTTGGTGAGATCGGTAGTGTAGAAATATAATAATTTAAATTTAATAAATAAAATAAGCAAAGGAATACTTTAATTGCATATGACTTCTACTTTATCTTTGTAGGAAAAGAATGATCACAAAAAAGTTTATCTCTGAATATTTTGAAACACCCTTAGGGTTGCATAATTTTGCTATACGGATTTTTAGCAACACTTTTTTTCAAAAGGAAGACAGAAAGAAAATAAATCAATACAGATATTGATTGTTTGCCATCTACAAAAGTTCACACCTGCACAGAATTTGCACAGAAATCTATAATTGGAATGATACACACCAATGCTCACATACACACAAACTTGATGACAAAGTTGTTGAGAAGGCATAATTCAGAGCAAAATATACTTTATCAGTGAGGTTCAGTCTACTCAAAAGTTCACTGAGTTCAGTTGTCTTATAAGGACTGCAATCAAATGGATTTATTTTTATTAGCATTAACCCTGCCATTCTATAAATGACTTTCCAGAAATAAGCCCCATTGACTTGAACAGAAATTGGGGAGGATGTGTCAAAGCATCTAATAAACAGTACTTGATACAACGGAGATGATTTTTAGCTTACCTAAAAGTTGTAGCTATGTCTTTAGGAAATTAGGTTTTGCTTCTACATTTCTTTAATTTTATTATTATTATTCATAATATATTTACAGCAAAGTATCTTGATAAATCTGTGAAATGTCATATAAATGTTAGCCTCATATTTATTATTTGGGATAGACTACCTTTACTACCAATTTATTTTTTTCTTGTAGCCTGTAATGGTAATAATGTTTGATAAGTATATAAGAAAAACCAGATTTTCTTAAGAATTTTTGTAAAAAAAGAGAGATGTTTAACTCATGTTTAGAATATGAACATAATTGTTCATAACAATAGGAAAGAGTATGTATAGCCGTTTTTGTTGTGAGTGGACATTTTTGATCTACCTTTTTTCCTTGTTTATACTTACTCATTAATGTTGAGTTATCACAGTGAGAAAATATAGTTTCATTTATAAATGATTATTTCTACACATGATGATGACTTGTATGTGAGAAAATTAGGACTGATCAACTCAGCTGAAATTGGTATTAATCAACAGAGGCCAAATGCATTTTACACATACGTAATGAAATTGGGTAATGTTAATAAAATGCTGCAAATGGGTTCTCTTTTCAAAGATGGATTTTTGTCGCCCTGGATTTGAAAGACAGCTAAGAAATGCAGCTAAAGTGATGAGTTTCTAAAGAACTCATAGAAATAATTATTCCACAATGAAATTAGAGAATCATACTACAGATTCAGTGAAAGACAGCCTACCACTTTTTCAATAATTGGTTCTACAATGGAACTATTCTTATTGTTAGAATAAGACACACACACACTTTTCTGGCAACTCAATCAGAAAATGCCTTTTTGTTGCTTAAATAACTATTCTCCCCCTTTTTAATCTGTAATATGCTCACATATTTCCCAGTAGAATATAACAATTTTTTTTAAAAAAGGGGTTGCAGTAACAAGTTGATTAAGTCCAATCTGCACCAGTGGTTATTAAAGTTTGATGATACATTGTTACTACAAGATTTTGGTTAAATTCTGCTATATTTGCTTCCAATCTACACCAGCAGGAAGAACAAATATTTGCAAACTAATGAGCTGGCCAATTTGCACAGTTCAATCAGCAGCAATAAGGCTGAAGCCACCATGTTCAGAAGAATTAGGTTTTATGTGTCCTTTTGGCATAAATTTAACTTATCACTTTTCATTCTGTTCCCCCTTCCCTACTAAAGTTGTTCAGTAGCTGCCATTAAAAATAACATTCATGATGTATTTAATCTATAAGCCATGCTAAAAAGACTATTTTACCTTCTTGTGCTGGGAGCTCTATTTCCCAATGATAAATAGAGCCAAGCGAGCAGAATAATTAGTGTATCATACTCTGACAGAAAGATTACTGCCATATCCCGTAGGCACCAAGAGATTCATTAAAACATGTAGGATCATTTTAATTCCTTTTCTCAAGTTCCACAAAAGAACTGGAGTTGCTCTTCAAATGCTATTTATATGCCTTAAAAAACCTCAATCTAAATCTAACTACAAGAAACGTAATCAGATATAATAGAAATATAGACAGTCCTTACCTGCTGGAATTAACACAATTGCCCTGTATGAGTAACATGCATATTCATAGAGGTGCCTTATTTGCCTTATTATCTGCTTCTTTGCTAATTAAAATACAATCCTGACTTACTACTGTGTTTAGGGAAGCAATAATTCTGAAGATTTTAGCAGATGTCATTGTGTCCTTTAGCATTCTAATTCTTTCCAGATTTAAACTGTAGCACTGCATTGATATAGGCACATCTGTTACATGATTTACAATGGGGGTGTGCAAAACATTCCAAGATTAAAATAGCAATTTTGAGTGTGCCAAATGTTGTGAAGTTTTATCACAAGCTCAGAAAAAATTCAGGACAAGCCATTCCATCTTGTTTTGTGTTCAGATGCTTATGATCAGCTTCTTTTCTCTGAAATCCCTCCAAGCCATGGAGATCTGGGGACACATTAGCCAATTTAAAAAGAAAACATGAGAAAAAGCATGATAAGCCTGTAGACCAGATGTGTCAAACACACAGCCTGCAGGTCACATTCGGCCCACAATAGACTGCGGAGTTGGCCCAAGGAGTTATCCTGGAGATGGCAAGGGACTGGCCCCTGCTGCCCCGGCCCTGGCCATGCCCACCCAGTTGGCTGTAATGCCCAGGCAATGCCCACCATGGCCCTCCAAGGACAAACAAACTCCTGATACATCCCATGATGGGATCGAGTTTGACACCCCTGCTATAGATTCTTTCCAACTCCTTTATCAGCAGTGGCCATAGAAGTAATCAGTACTTATTTTCTGTAGCAAAATAAGTGTTGTGTCTCTGTGTGCATGTGTTTCTGCTTTCCCTTCCTATGGCATCTGTGTGTGTGTGTGTGAGAGAGAGAGAGTTTGTGTGGTATATAAGAAACTTAGGGCAAACTCCATATGTTCCATGGGAATTAGGATGAGGGAGGCCTAGAATGGAAGAAACCACCACATTGTAAGCCTATTGCTTGTTTTCTTTTGTCATAGAGATGTATGATTAATTGATTATTTATCATTAAGTTGTATTCACTTCCTAGTAATCACCATGACATACAGTTGCATGGGTCAAATATTTTATGGAATGTCTTTCTCTGCTGCCCAAATCTTCTTGCAGCTCAAGGAGAAGTTAGCAATGAGCTACATAAGCAGTTCCCAGATGATGGAATTTTAAGATGACCAACTATTGTTGCCAGGCTGGCAATACCTTTGTAACTACTGATGCTGTTTTGGCTGAGTACCTTTAATATTGAGTGCATCAGATGGTGTGCATATGCTGCAAAATTCTGTCTTGTTTTTAAGTATTAAATTGCCCCCACAGAGCAGTAGAATGATGCTATGGCAAAATAAAGCAACCTTCTCTATAATACTAGGCTGAAGTGTACCCTAATTATTTAAAACTTGGATGTTTTTCCTTTCAGATTAGGAATAATAACTAAAATTTGTATAATTTGATTGTATGTTAAAACCAGCACTGTCAGCAGGCATTGTTTAAAATAAAATCAAGAAGATAACAGTCACTGTAACACAACCAAACTTCTACTCATTTATACATGCATAGAACATTCACACACATGCAAAATATATAGGGCTTTAATTCCATTGATGCAGAGGTGGGTTCTTAATGGTTTGGTCCAGTTCTACCAAACTGTTAGTAACTTATCAGCCTGGTTTGGTAGTATCATTAGCGACCTGGGCCTGCCACGCCCTTGAGCTGATTCTTTCAGCAGCGCCATAGGTGGCGCCATATTGGATTTTGCTTCTGCACATGCACAGAAGCTTTTTTAAAGCACTGTGCATGTGCATGTGCACGCCCACAGTGCACCCCTGAGCGAACTAGCAGTAAGAAGATTTAGAACCCACCTCTGCATTGATGGAGCTTTGACCTACCATTCAGAATCTGCTAGTTTGTATATTCCTGATGACCGAAAAGTTTACTGAATTTAAGACCTGAAAATCTGAAAACAAAAACAGTAAAAAAAATCAGTAGTCAAAAATAACTAAAAACTAAGGATAACAGTACAAGGTACTAGCTATAGGAACCTATTGCGCTCTGATGCCCAATCAGTTATTGAGAATGTTATTTATTGCTGCACATATACTAAAAGGGCATTATGATCAGAGAATAAACACTAAGACATAAAATTGCAGATGCATCACATAGCAACATAATAGATATTTGTTTCCACTACAAAAATCTGTTGTTAAATTTATAAAAGAAAGATAACTCTTCTTCCCTCACCATATCATTCAAAATCTCCCTTGTCCTATCTTATTCCACCAGGAGTGTCTTTTACTCAACCACCCTCATAATATCTAATGTACTGAAATTTAGCTGTTATTTTTGCATCTCTCTTATACACACACTTTCCCCTTCCTCACAAGAAATGTAAAAAATTATAATAACTAAACCACCTTT
Source organism: Pseudoxenodon macrops (assembly GCA_032467955.1). Classification (NCBI taxonomy): domain Eukaryota; kingdom Metazoa; phylum Chordata; class Lepidosauria; order Squamata; family Pseudoxenodontidae; genus Pseudoxenodon; species Pseudoxenodon macrops. The sequence continues at coordinate 66,256 of JANHFT010001112.1, read as the reverse complement.
TCTTAATTATCTCTTGTCCCCATATACCATCTCATATCTATGAACAAATCCTTAAACTTTCTCATTTCAGTCATGACTTCAGCAAAAGTCTCTTAAGGATTATCAGAGAAAACAATACCGTGTTTCCCTGAAAATAAGCCCTACCCCAAAATAAATCCTAGTGAAAGGGATGGAAGTGGCCAGCACAGGAGGCAGCCCTTCCCTTCCCCGGTCAACTCATGGCTACTCAGCCCTTAACTATGGCCCGTGGATCAGCTGAGCCAGCAAAGGTCAGGAGTTCTGTCTCCCTGGGTGCCTGGAGATGTTTCCAGCACACTCTTGCTTGCTCCAGTCCTTCCCACCTTCCCAAAAATAAGACCGAGTGCTTATTTTCAAGCGTAAAGAAAATAAGACCTGGTCTTATTTTTAGAGAAACATGGGTATATCTACAGTGCATTCAGAAAGTATTCACTTCTGTCAATTTTGTTATGCTGCAGCCTGATTCTATAGTTACTTTTTTATCATTAATCTACACTCAGTACCCCATAATGACAAAGTGAAAACAGATTTTTTTAGAAATGTCTGTAAATTTATTAGAAAGAAAAAACTGAAATATCACATTGGCATAAGTATTCAGGGCCTTTGCAACATCATTTGAAATTTAGCTCAGGTGCCTCCCATTTCTCTTGATTGTTGCTGATGTGTTTCCACCCCTTGATTGGAGTCAACCTGTGGTAAATTAAATAGAATGGACATGATTTAGAAAGTCACACAGCTCTCTATAGAAGACCACATGGCTGACAATACATAGTGTAGTAGAGCAAAAGCCACGGAGTCAAAGGACCTCTGCCTGCAGAGGCCAGAGACAAAATTGTTGCAGGCACAGATCTGAGGAAGCCTACAATAACATTTCTGCTTCACTGAAGGTTCCTAAGAACACAGTGTCTTCCATAATTCTCAAATGGAAGAAGTTTGGCACAACCAGGACTCTTCCAAGAACTGGTTGCCTGGTCAAACTGAACAATCAGAGAAGAAGGGCCTTAGAAGAGAGGTACCTAGAAACCTGATAGTCATGCTGATTGAGTTCCAAAGATCCTGTGTGGAGATGGGATAACCATCACTTCAGCCCTCCAATAATCTGAGCTTTAGGGGAGAATTGCTAGACAGAAGATTTTTCTCAGTGCAAAATACATGAAAGCCCACTTGGAGTTTGCAAAGCAGCACCTGAAGAATTCTAAGATTGTGAGGAACCAGATTCTCTACTTTGATGGAACCAAAATTAAATTGTTTGGCCTCAATTCTGAATGTTATGTCTGGAGGAAACCAGGCATTGCTCATTATCTGCCCAATATCATCTCAACAGTGAAACATGGCCATGGCAACACCATGCTCTGGGGGTGTTTTTCAGCAGCAGGGACTGGGAAACTGGTCAGGGTTGAGGGAAAGCTGACTGGAGCAAAGTACAGGGATATCCTCAATGATAATCTGTTCCACAGTACTCAGTACCTCAGACTGGGCCGAAGGTTCACTTTCCAACATGAGAATATTGCTAAGCACACAGCCAAAACAACACAGGAGTGGTTTAGGAACAACTCTGTGAATGCTCTAGAATGGCCCAGCTAGAGCCCTTACTTGAACCCTATTGAACATCTCTGTAGGGTCCTAAAAATGGCTGTCCACCAATGGTCGCCATCAAATTTGACTAAGCTTGAGAGGATTTGCAAGAAAGAATGGCACAAAATGCCCCAATCCAGATGTTCAAAGTTTGTCTCAAGGCTGCCAAAGATGCTTCAACTAAGTATTGGTTGAAAGGTCTGAATACTTATTCCAATATAACGTTTCAGGTTTTTTTTCTTTTTAATAAATTTACAGACATTTCTAAAATTATATTTTCACTTTGTCATTATGAGGTACCAAGTGTAGATTAATGAGAAAAAAATGAATTTCAACAACTGTAGAATCAGGCTGCAGCATAACAAAATTGACAAAATGAAGAGGGTCTGAATACTTTCTGAATGCACTGTATTTTAATCTTAACCACATAAAGCAACTTTATATTCTTTCCTTCTACTTTTAATAATATTGATCTTTAATCCCTGCAAATAATATATTAAAACTTGATTTCTTTTCATTTTTCTTTCACACAAAATTCATCAAGCTTTAAAAAGCCTTTTTTGTAACTCTGATATAAGAAAATTATCCAGGCCTCTCTCTTGGTGTGTATATTCCTTTTAATTATTAAGACATCACCTGATTTCTTTTGCATGTCCTATGAAGCAACTTTTTCCATATCATTCTTGTAGCCTGTCATTTTTAAATTCACTTTCAGATCAGTCTCAATGTTATCAGGTAAAACTGTTCTCTTCCATAAAATCTTTTTAAACAGTGTACCTGTAGAGACAAACAGACTATAAACAAAATTAACTTCTGTGTCCATTGTTAAAAAATACATCCAAAAATACTTTAATTCAATATGTCCAAAAGTAAAATATTTATTTTTATTTACTTACGGTATTTATTTTGTCAAGCACGTATTATATAATATATATAAGTATAAACATGGTTTGAATACATGAAATGAATACAAATAAAAGGGAACATTAGGACAGTAGGCATGCTGGTACGCTAATGCACGCACCATTTTACTGTATTTTTTGTATTTGTAAATCAGATTTAAATGTTCTCATTTAATTGTAAACTTTACTTCTTTCTATTCCATCTATTGTCTAACTTTCAAAGGTTCCATTCTATTGTCATTTTTTAATGACATTTTTTCAAAACAAAAACATTTTCCCACAGGAAGAATTATAACTAATTCAAAAATCTCATTTCAAATACATATGGATCCCTAGTCCATTTGTAACTTTCCAAAATCAAATATCTAATCACCCTTTTGCTATTTTTTTTTAAAGTCTTAAACTTGTATTTAAAACTTCTTTTGCTTAAAAGTAGGGAAAAAGTCATCTGGTGTTTTTAAACGTGTGGGTCCTGATAGCTAAAATGTTCCTAATAGGTGAAAAGCAGTTAACAAACAATTTCTGAAAGTGGTTAGAAAAGAAAGTATATGAACGGGTGTCCCTTTAAAGATGCTGACTATGGTTTGAGCAAGATTAATGTTTGCTCACCTCCCATCTCCCAGAGCTCTAAACCTGCCAGAGACTGGGGGGGGGGTCTCCTTGTGGTCTTGTGGTCTCCTTGTGAGAAGCAATTTCCTGGACCACTTGTGTAGAAGAGCTACTATACTCACTGACTCTTCAATTCTTCCATGTTTGTTGGCTTTATTTTTCGGGGATCCTCAATTGGCTATTTTTCCAGAAGACTTCAGTTTTTATTTTTGTGATTTAAATAGTCAATCAATTATGGTAGATTATGCAAATTACAAAGAGGTGGTCTAATCTTTCATTACATGATACTACAATTGCATTACTCAAAATAAAACGTTCAGTGGAAATTAAATTGGTATTCCTCCAATTGCCAAGTTTGTCAACCATTTGTTTCTTGGAGTGCATCTGCTCAGTTGTGGTTTTTATTTTAAAGTCCCCAGTGATATAAACAAGTTGTGTTTTATACCAAGGAAGCTTACTTGGAAAACAATAGTGAACACTCCAACAAAAGCAATGATAAATACTGTACTACAGTAAAGTCATTTCACGTGACTTTAGTACAGTTATCATATTTTTGAGGCAAAATTGTAGACCCCACAGGTGGCACATATATCTCAGAGTCCATATCAATGCATATTTAACATATGTTAGAAGAGTTTTTCCAGTAGTTTAATTGTTTAAAATGAAATTATAGCATAATGAAAAAAATATATAATTGTCAAGTACTAAAGAAACTAATATAGGTAGTCCTTGACTTATGACCACAATTGAGCCTAAATTTTATGTTGTTAAGTGAGTCATTTTAAGTGGGTTTTGCCCCATTTTATGGCCTTTCTTGCCACAGTTGTAAAATGAATCACTGCAGTTGATAAGTTTGTGTTCGTTAAGTGAATCTGGCTTCCCCATGGACTTTGATTGTGAAAAGGTTGCAAAAGGTGATCACATGACATTGGGACACAGAATGGTCTTAAGTATGTACCAGTTGCCAAGAATCTGAATTTTGATCACATGATCATGGGGATGCTACAAATGTTGTAACTGTGAAAAATGGTCATGTCACTTTTCTCTGTGCTGCTATAACTTTGAATTGTCACTAAATGATTTGTTGTAAGTTGAGGACTACCTATACCATTTCTAGAATCAATTTAGCAATATTTTCTCGTGTCTACAAAATTCTTCCAATTTTCAAAAAAATTAAACTCTATTATTCAAAAATAAGTCTTGTCCCACATAATGAAATGAAACGTTTCCTGAATGAGAACATAAAAAAATATCTAGAATTCATAAGCAAATGTACCTTATAATGCCTGTTATAAAAATGCAATTAGCCTATTTGTCTATAAATTATCTTCTACAGATTTGGTGGTCTTTTGCTAATCATAGCAAATTTCATAGATTAACTATGCATTTTGTAAAATAGTACTTCAGTTAAAAAATCCGTAGTTCCCTCATATTAAGTCTTACTGAATGAACCTAAGTTCTAATGTGAGAGAAAACTTTTCTCAACTCCTATTTTTAAATCATGCATCACAATTGCATTTTTATATTCTACTGTCAGAATACCCAGAGACAGAAATGAGATTCCTTATAATGCAAGACTCTTTCACTGAAATAGCAAAATCTTGCTCCAGGCCTCCTTAAATTTCTTCTTTCATAGAGACAATTGAGATATAAGTAGTCACAATAAGTTCAAATTCTTCCAGGATGCCTCATGAATTCTATATTAAACATCTTCCATATGCTTAGGATGCAAGAAAACTCCAGTGCAGCCAACTTTGTTGAAGTAGTCATAAGAACAGACTGATTTTTACAGTTTAATTTTCCAAGAATATGAAAATGTGTGATAAATTTCCATTTCCAATTTCAGACCAAATATTCAAAAGCCTTCTTCTTTGCCTCTGACAGAAAAAATAAATTCATTAAAACATTGGAAGGTAGCATCCACATATCAATAGTCCACTAATAGAAATCAGTGTAAATTTCTTCTCCAGGCAATGTAATCACAATATGTGCACACCTACACTCACACACTCAAAAAACATGCACATAGATAATTCTTGATGTTTTCATAGATCCAAAACAATTAGATATACTGTAAGCATAATAAACATGTTTTATAGTTTTCAATGTAGAAGTAGCATTTTTGTAAAAATAGCCCAACTTTAAGAACATAGAAAACTAATTTATTTATGCAATAAATATAAATAAATAAATCAAAATAAAAGCAGCCTTCCACCAACTAAATATGCAATAGGTGAACTTAGAAAAAGATGAAGAAACCATAGGTCTTCTCACATATTATGAATGTTTCAGAAGGGAAAAGATACTTAAATATCCTTCTGTTTTTGTTTCATGCAGTCAAAAATGTTTAATGGTCTTTTTGCAACAGGGAAGAATAGGATTTTTAATTTGGGAAAGTTTTGCATAAAGAAAAAGCTGTACTTGCTTTCTCATGCATCTCTGATGTAAGTCTCATAGCACTGTATATGTAGAAGTGATGCAGAAAGAAACTTTTTCAAAGAGAAAACACATTAAATTCAATTAACAGCCTGTATATACTACTTTTATTTGTTTGTTTTTATTTCTGTACTACCCATCTTCTTTAAAGAGGGAGAGTACACCCAATATAATATTCTTGCTTATGTTAAGAGTAATTTAAATATTGATTAAGGATAAACAGAGAAAATATTCTTGCTCCATGCTTTATCAGGATTATCTAGAATTAACTACTCAATGTCCTAATTCAAATGAAATAACAGAACTTTTAAAATATTGATATAGTTATACTGTTGCTACCTAAAAAGAAAACATTTGTATTAAAACTATTGTACAATATTTTTCTCTACTTCATAGATTTGCATTTTACTTTTTAGAAGGTAATGATATAATTACCTGCTAGTCAGTCTGCCCTTTATATACTTTACGTTTCACTGAACACTTGCTTATGATGGGGAATGTTCATGACTCTGAATAAGATTGTGTATATGGATCACGCAAGTTTGTCACCATGACAACAGATTACAAAGGAAGCAAAGTTCAGGGAAAGCATCTCTGAAAAAGATCAAATATTCATCTCTTTTCAACTAAGAAAAACAAAGTTGTTACATGCATTCTATGTACACAGATATTCTTGGATTGTAATATACTTGACTTCTTATTCTACTTTAGTTTATTTTTATTCATAGTAGCTTTCTTGTAGCTTCACTGATAACTTTAAGACAATTACTTCCATCTTTAGTTAGGAAAGCCAAAATTGCCTCAAATTTTGCTTACCTTTTTTCTCTCTCTTATTAAATTAGAAAGCCAAATCATGGACACGCAAAGATGATTCAGAACCTCTTCAATCATAACACATAACATGTTGCAACACAAAGACAAAAATAATCGGTCTTTTTATATTATTTGCATTACCAGCCTTATATCTCTGTCCTTGTATTAAATTGGTGACTTTGGTTGAACAGTATTCTGATGCTCAGGGAAAAAGTTACATTATTATACTACTAGTGGAAATGGAGATGGGACTGCATAAAAGACCAAGCTCATGACCACTGTGAGAAATGAAAGTGTCAATATAACAATTTTTTGAGAAACATTTTCATAGTGAAGTATTATTTCAATTGTGAAGATATCAAATGCGTTCAAGAATTCACTTTTCTAGGATCACAGTTTGATCAAAGTAGTAAATGCAGTGCAGTGTTGAATCACACTAGAATCGCACAGCTATGAACATGAATCAAGTATGGAAAAGCAAGGACATCAGCCTTGAAACACACACACACACACACATACACACACAGTTGAAATATTGAAAATAAAGATATAAAAAGATGAGAGGATTGTGGTAAACGAGGGAGAGGAAACTCCGACCAGAGGGGACCAGCAACCTACCCCATACAACAACGAGGACAAAGGTGAAGGTGATCTGATGGTAAGTAAAGCTATCTGTCCCTTCACCATCACAGCGAAAACCAAAGTAGTGTCAAAGTTGGGAGCTTGGGGAGAGGTGGATGCCCTAATAGACTCAGGCTGCACCCATGAGTAATTAACCTACCAATGGGGCTAAGATTGAGGATCTGAGTGAAGAAACCACACCAAGCCATGAGGTTTGGGCAGGTTGACAGACCACTAATTGGAGGGTCTCCCACGACTCATCTAACTGAGCCAGTGCAGTTAGAGATGGATCAACTTTGCTGATTCTGTTTCATGATAGTCCCTAAAATAACTGAGGCTGTAATTCTGGGATTGTCCTGACTAGACAAGTGGGGCCCAATGGTGGGCAGAGGGGAAGAGGAAGATGAGACTAGGAAAAGGCTCCCTCCCCCCTCAAAATGGCCCTGAGAGAGGAGCAGCCCTACAGAGAGCGGAACCTAAGGAGAACAAGTGCTTGAAAACTATGTCAGAATGGCCACCGGGAACCCATCCAATCCCAAAAGAATACTAGGACCTAGCAGAGATGTTCAGTGAGAAGGAATGCAACATGTTGCCCCCACCACCACTGTCACACTGATTGTGCAATTGAGATCCCACCAGGGGTGAAACTTCCTAAGTCAAATATGTATTCCATGGCACCAAGGGAGATGAAGGAGCTAAGGGAATATATCAACAAAAGGTAGCCAGGGGTTTCATCCATCCAGACAAATACCATGTGGCGGCCCCATACTGTTCAAAGAGAAGAAGGATGGGGTGATGAGATTATGCATTGATTTAAGGGGAATAAATGGTGTGTTTGTGTGGAGAACATGTATCCTCTCTCCTTAATGAAGGACATGCTGGGCCACCTGGCATCTTCACCAAGTTGTACCTGAGAGAGGCATACTATAGAATGAGAATTAGAGAGGGGGATGAGTGGAAGACTGCATTTAATTCTCCTCTGGGGAGTTTCCAGTTCAAGGTGATTCCGTTTAGGCTCCAAGGGACCCTTGCCATATTCATGCAGCTGATTAACGAGGTGCTGCATGATCACTTGTATAAGGGGATTCTAGTTTATTTAGATGACATCCTAATTTTCACCAAAATGATGGAGAAGCACATCAAGCTGGTTCAGCAGGTGCTCAAAAACCTCCTGGCTACAAACCTGTACGCCAAGCTGTCTAAATGTGAGTTTCACAAGACCTGTCTTATCTACCTAGGATATCAAGCAAAGGGGTGGAGATGGACCCAGGAAAAGGAAAAGCCATCCTAGAGTGGCAAATCCCTCAAACCTGCAAGCAACTGCAAAGCTTTTTGGTGTTCACAAACTACTGGCAGTTCATCCCTCCTTCACCAAAACAGGCATGCTAATTGTTGGCTACTAAAGACAAGAAAGGGGGGCAAGCTTCAGCCCAGCTAACTGCTAGAGTAAACTATGGAATGCCAGGAGGCATTTAAGAAGGTCAAATGGCTGTTTGTGGAGGGACATCCTAAAGCACCCTAACCCCAAAGAGCCTTTCATTATCCAGGGTGATGCCGGTGATGTAGCCATGGGTACAGTAGTCCTCCAGAAAAATAGGGAGGGCAACCTACAACCATGTGCATACACCTCCAGAAAACTCACCAACCCTGAAAAGCTTTGGGCAGTGTGGGAGAAGGAGGTTTTTCCATCTGTTGGGCATTAGTAATCTGGAGCCACTTTCACATAGGAAATAGTCTACCTCTCTACCAAGTATCTGAAACTAAAGTTACCCCATGATAAAGATCATCAACCCAGTCACAGTGGAGCTGAAACTTCCATGTCTGCTAGGGAAAGTGCATCCAGTTTTTCAGAGTAGCTTATTGAAGCCAGTAATAGGATCAGAGCTGAGGCCAGGAGCTCAGGTAGCTTCAGGTCCTATTGTAGTGGAAGGGGAAACCCATTATGAAGTACAAAGGATCCTAGACTCTAGACTATATAAGGGAAAGCTGCAGTGAAATGGTTACCCCATGTCAGAAGCTACCTGGGTAAGGACATAAGAGCAGATAGGTTAATCAACAAATTCCTTGATAAAGAAGATAAAGAACAACCTGGTGATGGAATAGGTGACTCGTAGTGACTTAATCTGTCTGTAATTGATATTTTCCATGTACTTCTCACTTACTAAAGGAGATTCTACCGAACCTGGTAGAAGCCATTTTGTTCGTTCTCAGTTGCCACACAGTATTGGGCGGAGGGAGGGGGAGGCTGGAATGCACTGCCAGATACAATACTTGTGAAAACCCAGGACAAGGCATGAAGGCAACACAGCCAGTTGATAGTTCAAAACTTCCCCTTATTGCTCCAACTTTCCCCCAAACGGTCCCATGTTTATGGCAAGTCCCAGAGCAAAGCACTCAGACACACACAGAGCAGTCTGTGGAGTCCAGCAAAACGCTGTTAGCACAACAGCTTCAAATCAAGAAGTCCAGTGAGGCAAAGGAACAAGGCAATGAATCCACGAACCAAGGAAGAAAGCAATGAGTCCACAGAGCAAGAAACAAGGCAGGGAATCTATGAAGCAAGGAATAAGGCAATGAGTCCATGAAGCAAGGAACAAGGCAAGAAGTCCTGCAAACTTTCTAACAGTGAGTACAATTAACTAGTTGAACTGCCTGCCTTCAGAAGTTGTAGGGGCTTCATCACTGGAGCTTTTTTAAAAGACTGGACAGACTGAAATTATATAGGGTCTCTTGCTTGAGTAAGGGATTGGACTAAAAGAGCACCAAGGTCCCTTCCAGCTCTATTCTGATTGAGATGGTGGCAATAGTTGGCAGTGGTTTCCTCTCAAACCTATAGAAAATACATTCAGGTCATCTTCCAGTTGTTGATTATCTTCAGCATGAAAAGTTTGTAGACAGCTGATTTTTCACTTTTTCAGAGTAGCTTCTCATTTTTTGCTCTGATCTGCCTTATTACATTTCTGTCCCGATCATACAGCATTCTGTCTCCTTTCTTGTAAGCTTCCTCTTTGGCACAACCTAAATGCATGAGTTTAACTGAGAGCCAACAGTTGTTCTTACTGTGTATTTGCATATTTTTGGGTAGCACACATAGGTCTTCATAAAAACTGACATGATTTTACAGTATATGTCAGTTCATCCAAGTCTGCAAAAGTATCTTCAAAAATGTTCCAATCTGTGCAATCAAGGCAATCCTGTAGCTTTAACTTTGCCTCCTCAGTCTCAGACTTCACTGATTTAATTGTTGATTTTATGGTTTTAAACCTTTGTCTATAAACAGGTACAATGTGAATCACCATGATCTGAGTGTCCCATAGCTGCTCATGTTAAGACTGATAAGCATCTTTTAATGTTGTGTAGCAGTGGTGTATTCTTGCCTCTAGTAAAATAGTTGACATGCTGAAAGCATCTTGGTAGCTCTTGGCTTAAGTTGAAATCTCCCAATACAATGAGGATCATTACAACTGAGTTTGTAATGCATTGTATATGGAAGCTTGTGGAGGAATGTACATTGCAAATGAAACAAATGTGGAAAATTCTCATTGAGAATAAAATGTTTTGCAATTGATAATTAATGTCTGTAAATCCATTCACAAAATTTATTTAGTGTAGTTACATTTTTACACTATCAGTTGTTGATATAAAAGCAGAAACCTCTCCCTTCTTTTTATACTATGTTTCTGCAATTCTGTCTGCCCTCTGTATCTGAAACTCTGGGATATGCAAGATGCTATCATCAATCGACTCATTTAGCCAGGTGAAGCAGAGGCCTGCTGAGTTTCCTTTTTCATTCTGTTCCAAGCAACTTCTGAATTCCTTAATATCCATTTTTCATTCATTCTGTTAGAAGATTAATCTGTTGCATATTTTTCCCACATAGGACTTGTATTTTCTTTTGTAAGTCATCTGTCTCATTCTTGTCTCCCTGTCCCCCACATTTGTTTCTTCAATATCTATTCTTGAAACTATCAGGTAATGTTCTGATTCAGAACTATCATCATTCCTATTTCCTTCACCAATTCTCCCAATTTTTCATCATAAACAGTGAATTATTATTAATTAAATTATGATTAACCTACATATTTGGAACAATCTATATAATCAAATAATCATCAATCATTAATCTCATTCTATTCATTATATCTGATTTAACTTAAACACTGCCCAACTTCTGTTGACAGCTCAGAGCATAAAGTAACATTAAAAAATACATACTGTAATTAAGAGAAAGAGAGAGAAAGAGAGATGCAGCTGATCAACAACACATATTTTACACCCAGCAAGGGTCTCTGACCAGAGGTGGGTTCCTACCGGTTCCGACCAGTTCTACCGAGTAGTTAGTAGGCTACTGGTGATGTCACAGAGCCGGTTCTGCTCCGTGGGCGGCGTCGTGTTTTCTTTTTCTGCGCATGCACAGAAGCTGAGTTTCTGGCACTGCGCATGCGTCGCCATCTTGTTTTTGGCCTTTTTTTGGGTGGATTTTTTTGGTTATTTTTTCTACTGGGCATGTGCACGCACACAACGCGCAGGAGCCGGTGAACCGGCGGTGAGGTAAGTTAGAACCCACATCTGTCTCTGACCCTCTGAATCCAAAGCATGGTAAAAAAAGAGCCAGATCTTTAAGGACCTCTGAAATGCCAACAGTTTGAGGCCATTGTATCTCAGGGGCAATCGCATTCCAAACAGCAGATACCATGAGAAAAGTCACATTTCCAGGGTTTCAATAGATATTACTGCTTGATCCAAAGAACCCTAAGTACACCAACCCTGCAGTACCATGGGAGATAGGTGCTCCCTCAAGTAACCAGGCCTTATGGGTCTTCATTGTTCCACAATCAATTTATGTCACCTATCAGAATAGCTTTTCCTCTGAAAGACATTAATTCAGAATGTTGTGAAGTTTTTAACCAGAACTCATTTCTATTCTTTTGGCACCACTGAAAAACTTGACATATATTTTAATTTTAAAGAAGCTTCCACCTCCACTTATCTTCATTATTCATAAATCCTGTTTCAAAACAAATGTCACTTAGATCTGTTTAATTTTCCCTATTATTAATTTCACATACACACAACATACTGTATAATTTTTCTTCTTTCATTTTCTTATTTATTATTATTTCTCATACTACAAATTTCAATCACTTACAGTATATGTTACAGTCATTACTAGATGTGCTCATAGATACTGACCTCCATTGCCCATAATAGCTTTGATTTATCAAAGCTTTCACAAAATGCTTTTTGGTTATATAGAAAATCTGTAAACTTTTGTGTAATAAGCACTAAGTACCAATCTAGTGCAACAGTAAAGTATCAGATAGCAAAGTATTTTAACCCACCAGTTTAAGGACCGTGTCATTTATATGGAGTATTATGGAACACTAAGAAGATGAAGAGGTAAATAGTGGGGGCCATTCTTATAATGAAATATTGTGATGGCAGAATATGATGTACCACATGGCTTGCCTTAATCATATGGGTCAGCTTCTTGATCTCAGGAATGGTAGAGGATTCTATCCCACTGCCAATTTGAATTAAAATTCAACTGCCAATCCCATTAGTTTTTTTTTATATTGAATAGGGAATTGCCTTTTAGCTCAAATAACATCTCTGCCTAACCCTGGAATAATTACCAGATATACTAACTCTACATTTCATGTAGAACTATAGATTGGTAGAGCAGAAAAATGGCATCGGTTTATTCTTTAAGATCATGAAAGAAAGTTGGAAAAGACACCACTGAAAAATGTAGAGACTTGTTGTCAACTGCTGTAGAAATTATTGAGCCCAATATGCTTCTAAGTTGTCTGTATCTGGATAAAATGTAATACCAATTATAGAAAAATGTATACATTTGTTTAGCTGCCACATTTATGGCATAGCTAAATACTTCTATCTATATTGCATTCCAGACAGGGAGAGAGGAAAGCAGTTTAAAACATAGTTTAAAGCAAGGAATATATTAGATTACATATTCAGCACAACTTTGAATAACATCCATACTTTCTAAAATGATGATCACAATTTGTGCATAGAAATAATCACTTACACTGAATAATGTTGTTTTATATTACAAGGCAATATCTTACAAACTTAACAGAAAATCTAAATGATTCTCACTGTATTTATTCAAAAGCATTGTCACTAAAGCAGATGTGGTTTTGACCTCTATTTACCGGAATCTGACAAGTGAGTTGAGATAACATCTGGCATCCATTTTGGATACTTACTAGGGAGTATTAAATTGTTGATGCATTATTATACCAGGTTGCGGAACACACAGAATATAACTATAGGAGAAATATAGAAGAAGTATAGTAGGGAAATTTTGATAGAGAAGAAGTAAAGAGGGAAGGAGGAATGGAAATGGTGTCAGCAAAAACAAAGTAAGGATGAGTATTATATATGATGCAAGCTAAAGGAATGGGGACAAAAAAGGGGATGGGTCAACAGAGTTTGCTCTGTCAAGGACAAAGGGTTATATAAGGTTGTGAAGGTCTCATATCCAACTCCATACTGAGAAAGAAATTGAAATTTAAGCTTCCATAACAAAGACTATAGACAGTCTGGTGTAGACACTAAGGCATGAGTTCTGAGTTCTAGTCCCACCTTGAACACAAAGCCAGCTGGGTGAGCTTGGGCCATTTGCTTTCTCTCAGTCCTAGGAAGGAGGCACTTCTAAAAATCATTTTCAATACAAATGTAGAGACTTACCCAGGCAGTCTGCAAAAATTGGACATGATTGAAGAAAAAAGAAAAACCAGAAGATTGTTCCACTTCTACTTGCCTCTGTTATTGAAATATTCTTTTTCCTGCATTTTAGAAGTGTTTAAACAAACAACTTTTTAGAGCACATCTCATTGGGACCCCATTCAAATATTTTAAAAAATCACTGCATACTGTATATGGTGTATATATGGTGCATATATGGTGTGTGTGTGTGTGTGTGTGTGTGTATTGTGTGTGTATTGTGTGTGTTGAAATAATTTCAACATGTTCCAAAAGTTGCTTAATTTTTTCATGTAAAAAAAAGTTATCTTGTTATTTATTATAAGTTGAGCCTTAGCATTTACATAATTGAAACCATGGGCCTTTATCAGACAATATTCATTCAGTTATTTCATTAAGTGGCATAATATATTCCAGTTAGGTTATGACTATTATTAGTGCACAAGTTCATACCTGTAATTCTTACTTTTGCATTTCTATACTCAACCCTACATGTTTAAGTTCATAAATTTTCCAATCAACGTCAACAGTTATAGCAAACATAGTTTTGTCAGTCTTGAATAACTTACTCCATCTTGTGCCAGCAGACTAGCATCCATGTAATGCAGATCCATTAGATAAATTAGTTCACTCAATCTTCCCTTATTTCCATAACTATATTGTAAATAGAGCTACATCAGGATTCCAGATAACAATCATTACATGAATAATATGAAGACAAGAGTTTTGATTTTTCACAACAAAATATCAAACTATCCTACTGCAAACAAGTTGTGAGACCATACAACAGACTTGAACCTAGCTGAAAGATATTATCTCCTAAAAGCATCTATTATCCAGAGGATATAGTTGATTGTATGTTGTATGCCAGAAATAGTTCATTCTATATTTTTTGCCAGATTCATTAATTCTAGGTGTCTTCCAAACAATAATAAAATCCAGGAGCAGGTGTGATAAGTCCCCCACTTAATCATATAATATCACAACCAGAGGTTTGCTAATGCAAGCAAATTCGTTAATGCTTAATATCCATATCAATTATTTCCTACCCATGAATGTATTTACTTATTAAATTTTTATGCCACCCATATCACTGTTAAAGTAACTCTGGGTGGCTTACAATATAATAAAGAGGTAAAAAAGGAGTTTTAAACAATTAAAATCAAGAAAATTAAATAAAAATCAAAAGGATGGGTGATGTGGGCATGGTGATCTTCTCTCTACCTCATCAGCCACCCTCAACAAAGCACACCCCTTTTGGGAATAGAGAAATGGCATTTAAAGCAGTGAATGCTACTTCAGAAATGGCGTATCAGTGTCATTTGTTTGAAGGTATGATTTGTACTCTTACTGGAAAACATTTTGGTTTGTTGGGCTTCTCAGATCCTGGAATGCCTTCATAGTCGCATTTTGCTGTGATTGGCCCAATTGCAAAAAAACTACCAAATATATCAACATTAAGATTCTGAAGGCAAAAAGACCTAACATCAATACAAGTACAGGAATATGAAGTGGTGTTAGCAATTTGTTCTATTGCCTTTCTGTGAAGAAAGGGAAAGGATATGTTTTTAGACATTAACATAATGGAGTGCAGAATAAAGCACTAATTTACTAGCAAACAATGATTGGGTGACAGTTATCTGTGCTCAACTATTGTCCAAAAAGAGCAAGTACTAATTAGATGGCACTTCTCTACATGTTCTGCAAACTAAATAAGCAAATATGCCTGAGGTCATAGTATTCTCATGTACTAAAAATAATTTAGATATATATTTAAACTGAGAAGGTTGGGGTGACAGAATATCTGGTCATCCTGTCTTTGCTCACCTCCTAACTTTTTCAGAAGCTAAAATATAAAACTGAACACCATGAAACACAATTCTTTCCTTGCAATTACGTACCTCTTAGCTGTAATTTATATCAGATTTTGTCTCACTTTTCTTTTTAAATCTACTTTTCCATTTGTTGTGCAGTCTTATTCCACATAACTATGTAATATCCCTTCAAGGGCATTGCTGAATAAAATGCTGTCCCTCCAATGTCCACAAAATAATGACTTTACACAGTAAGAGAAAGAGCTGGAAAGGATGCCTGTAGCACGGCTTCACTTACCATGGTTTCCAAAAACAGTGAAGAAATAATAATAAAAAAGCAGAGTATTTTTCTGTCCTGAAATTGAAATAGTACTAAGCCTCCAAAATTGAAATTGATTTTTTATTGAAACATTAAATAATGGAGTAATTGTATTCCCCCCTTTTAGTGCTGCCATTTTAAAAAAAATTGTAGTGGTGAAATTTGGAACGCTGACACAGATGATATGATGAAGTCCAACAACCAAAAATATAATAGGGCTAACAAAATCAGAAAATATCCAAATAGTGATTAAATGAGTGGCATTTGAAGGAAACTAAAATATACCCATAAACTGTTACAGATATAGAACCTGCTAGTCCTTTAACATATTAGTAAATCTAACCTTATAGAACTATATTCTCAATTTTGATACAAAATGCTATTCCACTATATATAATATATTTAGATTCTTAATATTCTATTATTTAGGTACCTTAGAATAATTTTATATAACATTATGATTGACGTTTTCTTCAAAATCAAATATAACATTGGAAATTAAATGAAAAAATGAAGCAAGAACATACAACAAGATTTTTGTTTTATAATAAAGATTTCAATCTTGAATTAAATTATTTGACATTAAAATCTTCATATTGTTACTTTGTGTTTGTGTGCTGCATATGGATTTATGTGTTATTAAAGGAAAAATAATTCAACAATACAATAAATCTCCATCAAAAAATGAAATACTAAAAAATATTTTTATAAATACGCAAAAAAGAGAGAAGTCAGAAGTCAACAAATAATTAATAAAAAAACCAATGTCGTGATTCTGATGAGTAAGCCATTATATCAAAATTGTTAGTCATGTATGGACTGCACATTTCATTTACATATACTGTATTGCAAAGAAAAGGCTAGTAGGGACTCATTATCTGAGAAATTTAAAAAATGGAATTAAATGTCCTATTCACCTGTCTTTTTCTTATTTTCTTACATATAGGAAGCAAAGTGATTAATTTGACATCCTATGTGTAATTAACTGTCAAATCACAGATATAATTCTGGAATTGAATGTTGGAAGAATGAAAACATGTTTCGATAGTTTTCAGTGTATGAAAAAGTAAGACTATTTTGATCTGCTTCAAATTAATTTAGTAATGAAGAAAGATAACAAGTTAGCACCACCACCTTTTTCTCTTTTCTCTAATCATTGCATGACTTATTCATAAATACTTATTATTCCTTATTATTAATGGTAAGAATTCCAGGATTACTGCTTCTAATTTGCTATTGCCAAATTGATTTGTGAAACAGCTATATGCTTTAAGGTAAACTGTACTGTACTGCTAATCAAACAAAATGGAAATATTGGGGGTGGGGAATATTTGCAAAAACAGTAATTTAAATGAGACAAAAATACATACAAAATGGAAATAATAAGAGAAGGTGAATATAACAATGTGCATATGCAGATTACAGTTGGGAAACTGAGAAATTGAACATAGCCAAATGTAACAATTTCATATATCTCTATATTTCAGATATTTTCATTTGTTAGATCTGGGAAAAATGATCTGCAGAAATTAGGAAGGGGGAGAGAACTTTGATCAAAAACACAGTTAGGTTTCTAATGGATGAACAAGACATTAGAAACTGTCAAACTAATAAAAGCCGATTGCTCCTCTTTTCTTCCCTACTTTGCAATTCACATTCTGATATTATCTGTCCTGATCAAACTGTGTTAGATAATTTAAGATTATATATCTTGGAAATTGATTTCCAATTCTTTTAATTTCTATGTAGAATGTTGGTGGAAAGCACACAGAGGAAAAAGATTTCATTTCTCAACATTTTATATTAGTTAAGGTTCCAACAAGCAATATAATTTTTGAAAATCACAAATACAATAGTAACGTTTCTCCAAGTTTTATTGGTGTACACCGTATAACATAAATCCGTGTTTTATGCTAGATGAGTAGATACTCTTCTCTGTGTCATAGACTTTGGGTTGTTTTTTTTAACAACCCTGAAATCCCTTGCTTCGGGTGGGGATGAGGCAATTGATTGGAGCTGAGTGTTTATTGGCTGGATGACCTTCCTGATGCCCACATGGAGTTCACACAATTACTCATTGTGCCCAGAGAGAAAAATATCTGCCACTACCTAGGATCGAACTCACAGCCTCCTGACTGTGAGGTGAGAGTTCCATCTCTAGGCTACCACACTTCTCTCAATGATATAGACTAAATGACTCAAAAACATAGTAATTAGATTGGCAGATTTTTCAGAAAACAATGTATTCATTGCATATGAACAAGACAATCAGGAAAAGCTAAATCATGCCTTTCTGATCCACCTGTAACCCAGGTGACCTCTGACAATATTGATATGAATATATGTTTAAAATATTGATATAACTTTCATAATTTGAAGGAAATGTATGATTTGGAATAGAATAAGAATGGTGAGAGCAATTTATACCATGAAATCTAAATTTCTGCTCAGTGCATTAATCTAAATTAAAGCACCCCTGTCTTGCTTGAACACATACAGAGGTGAACCTATAATTTCTTCTGAACAACCCATTGTTTCCCATCCAAATCACTGCATTTACTCTCTATCTGAGCTTTGGTGGCGCAGTGGTTAGAGCAGAGGTGGGTTCCGAATGGTTCTATCTGGTTCTATAGAACCAGTAGTAACTTGGAAAGCATATCAAGGAGCTGGTCCGTCGGTGTCTCCGTAGGCGCCGCCATCTTGGATTTTGCTTCTGCACATGCACAGAAACTAATTTTTGCTTCTGCGCAAGTGCAGAAGCTAGTTTTTGATTGCTGCATGCACGCAGATGCATGTGCTTCACGCACGTGCACACAGCGCGACCCTGAGCAAACCGGCAGCAAAAATATTCGGAACCCACCCCTGGGTTAGAGTGCAGTACTGCAGGCTACTTCTGCTGACCGCCAGATGCCTGCAATTTGGTAGTTCAAATCTCACAGGCTCAAGGTTGACTCAGCCTTCGATCCTTCCAAGGTGGGTAAAATGAGGACCCAAAATTGTTGGGGGCAATATGCTAACTCTGTAAACTGCTTAGAGAGGGCTGTAAGGCACTATAAAGTGGTATGTAAGTCTAAGTGGTATTGTTAGCGCTATTGCTATAAAAGAAAATATTGAAACTGAGCCACAAGTAATTTCAATAGTCTTTCAAACCTATTTCTGAACTATTCAATAGCTTTTAGCTCTTTAGACAGTTCCTAAGCTGTGCGTTTTTTGTGCTTGGCTTCAGTTAACTGACAATGGCTTAAGTATATCTGGCATGGAAAAAATAATTTGCCAATTTTCAAAGCTCTAATTAATACTCCATGGGATTCTTTCATAGATTTGACAAGACAAACATGGTTATCACTTTTAAGTTACATCGAATTGGCCTTTTCAAAAATATACAGAGCCTTGCCTTAGTTCAAACAGCTGAAAACAATGAATGGGTCTATAGTTTATACAGCAAAGCAAGAACTTTGACTTATCAAGGGATAGAAACATGTCTGAAAGTGTCTGGAGCTTTAGATTTCCTTGGCTGTCTTTGTAAGTAGAATTAAACATTTATTAATTAGCTAGTTTATTTTTATGTTCATGGAACACCAATATGTGGCTGAATCAAATCAAAATTTATTTTTATGGAGAGTCAGGATAGAGCTCATTTTTTTCAATAAGAAAGGTTGCCAGCACCAGCCATCAAAGAAACTGAAAGGGAATCATGATTAATTATTGTTACAGTTAATCAGTTTCAGATACCTGGTAAAGATAGAGAATACGAAACATAACATTAAATATTCCCTCTACTAATTAGACAACAGAAAATATAAAAATCTGTGACCAACTGTGAAGACTCAGAAACTAACAATAGTAGACTGAAGACTCAGAAACTAACAATAGTAATTTTTTAATGTCTTCAATACTTGCATGACACTCTGTGGCCCTTATTCTATCACTTACTGATAGTCCTCAACTTACGACTGTAACCGAGCCTGGAATTATAGTTGTAGATCATTGTACTCATATAGTACATCAAGGTACCCATGTGACTGGAATTTCAAGCTTCTTTGCAGTAGTAATTAAGCAAACACCACAGTTATTAAGTAAATGTAGTGGTCATTAAATGAATATCATTTAATTGTGAATGAACCCATTCATTTGAATGATGATTTTTGCTGGTTTCAGGCAAAAATGTTGCAAATCGTAGTCATGTGACTGCTCAATGCCATAACAGCTTCTAAAACTGACTCATCTGACATGCAGTCACATGACAATGGGGAGAGCAATGCAATCATTTATGATGGCTGGAAGATGTTTTACAGGCCATAAAGTACCTGTTCCCTGGCTGTCATAACTTCAGTCATAAAACAATCAATTGTTAAATGAAGACTATTTGTTCAGACTAAGAAATAACAGAAGGAAAAACAGTAGAAGAAATTGTACAAAGCAAGTACTGAAATAAATCAATTTCAGGATGTTATAGAAAGTCTGTGCTAGATCTCCCGTAGTACCTTCTACAGTAATCCAGCCATTATTGTACCAATATAATAGTATTAGTAATCACTACTATAACAGGTTTTATATTACCTTTGAAAATTGGCCTTAGTCAAATCCTAAATCAAGTTGGCCGTGAAAATGCCAGAAAGGTAAAGCACTAGCTTTTCAAAATTCTCTAAAAATCATATTTGGGTACCTCTGAACCTTTGAGATAAGGAAAAAGGCAATTGTTGATGGGATTTCTTCTCTATGTGAAGTTCATACCAAGTTTGTTGATTTTGATATAGCGTGATTTGTATGAATTTATTCATTTATGGCTTAATATTATGTTGGCTGAAAAATTCTGGGAGTTTGTCCCCATATCTGAAAACTGCAAGGTTAAAAAAAAAACATTTACAAATGAAACTACCCAGAGAAGTGAAAAGAAGAAGGAATACCAGAAAGGTTAAGTTCTCTTTTTTCCCGGGCAGAATGATGGAACTCTAGGACAAATACACAAGTGTATGATGGAGGCAGCTGAATTAAAAAGAATGTTTTCATCCATAAATCTACATTAGGCTCTAATCTCATCATACTGGCTATTAGTAGGATACCATTGAAGTGGAATTCTCAGTCTGAAAAAAATCCCACAACAAAGTGGCAGTTTTCTGCAGCACTGGACTTCTCAGTATTTTGGAAAACAAAAACAAAAGAAAGAAAGTTAATCTTATGTAGAAATTCTCTCTCACACCCCCCCCGAAATTATGGGAATTCTAACCTAGAAAACTATTCTGTAATGCTAATGAATAACACAGAGTAGCTAACTTCTTCGAAAGCCAATTTGCTATAAAGATATCTCTGTTCATAGCAAAGAAAGCTTAATTATTTGAAAATATCAGCATAATATTTAAGAAACAGCAGAGCGCATGAAACTGTTTCTGACGTTATCTGCTTTTACATTTATTTTCTTTTACTTATTGGTGAAAAGGTTGGCATACTAATATTGCACAGCATGTATTTTGTTTCATGTAGAATTCCAGTTAAATTTATGATTTTGAAGTTGTCTTTATAAAAAACATATAAGTCTAAAAAAAGAAATTGCTGAAATAAAATACAGCTACTGGTGCCTGATTTCTTATCTGAAAAATTCAGTGGCCATATTACTAACAGTGTGTCAGCGACAATTAGTTCTAAGAAGGAACTTGTGACTATTATAGAGAGAAAGGCTAAATATGAATTTTGTATTCTAAGCATAAGGCCAAAATACGAGTGCTCCTCAACCATTCCTCAAGAGATAAGTACAGTATCAAATGCAATACCACACACTTCAATCCTGGATCTTTATTCTTCAAAATTGCATTAATGACTTAAATGAGTTGTTGACACTTAGTGACCACATACCATAGATAGACCTTCTCCAGGATAATTTATTCCAGCCAAGCACTTCAGGCCTTCCAACAAAGCATTCATTGCTGTTGTAATTGAGTCCAACCACCTTGTTGCTGGTCATCTCCTATTTCTTTCTATGTTTCCTAGGATTGTGAACTTCCAAAGAGAATGAAAATTTCAATTATTAGGCTTAAATGTGCAGTGTCTATATAATAATGTATTGCTTTTAGTGAAATATTTTCATGTGTACTCAAAACTCCCTCCTCCCAACATTTTTTCTACTTGCACTAACCAGTTTTATCGTTGCTGTTGTTGTTTATCTGGGTAACATAATCTCCCCCCCCCCAATATTTTAGAAATCTGGTAAAGTAGAGGAAAAGTAGAATAACAGCCCATTTTCACTACAAGTATGGAAATTGTGGGATTAAAGAAGCATTGTCTTTGGAAACTAATGATTGCTTTGATAGATTCCTTTCTTCTTGACTGTGTGCATTTCCCATTACAAAATTGTACTCAATCCTGCAATTTTGACTTCTCTTCCTTAAAAAAGGAAGTTTTTTGCCTTCAAATTT
Organism: Pseudoxenodon macrops; assembly: GCA_032467955.1. Taxonomy (NCBI): domain Eukaryota; kingdom Metazoa; phylum Chordata; class Lepidosauria; order Squamata; family Pseudoxenodontidae; genus Pseudoxenodon; species Pseudoxenodon macrops. Next base: position 44,007 of record JANHFT010001112.1, on the reverse strand, counting down.
ATCAACCCTTATGTATATTTTCAGGAATATGTAAAATACTATGTTTGTTATGGTGTCCTCTCTGCTTCGGGTTCTTCCACACCATTTCTACCCACATAATAAATTTATGTGGAATTATTTCCTTATAATGATTTAGCTCCTGTAAGTCTGAAGTAGTGAAAGTTATTTAATCAACGGATTCAGCTTGGAAGTTTGATAATTTTCCTTTTAAAAATATATTTCAGTTGTGATGAATACAATGCATTAAATCTTTATAGTGCATAGTATAGGCAATATAAACTCAATGAGAAATCACACTGCTGAAAAAAAGCTGATGCTCATTGTTTCTTTTAAAAGGGAGATAGTTGATTTCAACTTTAATTGGTTTCCTAAGATCACCTTCAGATGACGTGTATTGAAGTACAAGCCTCTTTGATGATAGATTGGAAGGGAGGCAACATAGGCAATCCTAGTCTTAAAATTGGGATTGGAAAATTAGTTAAATGGAGCAGTTAAGTGCCTTTTCCTGCTGGCTTCCTCATTGACTTTGCTTGTTGGAAACTGGCTGGGAAGATCGCAAATGACAATCACTTGCCCTAGGAGACTGCAACCGTCGAAAACATGAGCTGATTTTCAAGCACCCAGATCACGATCATGTGACTCCTGAGATGATCATAAGCATGAGAACCAGTCATTACTTTTTTCTTTTTTCTTTATTCAATATCACAAAACTAGACATACATCACAAATAACACATATACTTGCGAATCAGTTTCCCGACAGTTTCGTGGTGATCTCAATCTATTTTCTCAGTTCCCCCCCACATTACCATTAACACTATTTTTATCCTTAATGTCCCCTTTATCTCTTATATTAATAGCAATTATATTTATGCTACTTATATACTCCATGTTCTACCATATTTATCTATATGCATATATACATCTCTCTTTTTTACTGTTGTTGTCTATTTCTATTTTCCAACCAGTTATACCATTTATCCCATATTTTTGAATATTCTGTATCCTCTTTTTCCTTTAATTCTTTGGTTAGCTTATCCATTTCTGCGCATTCTAGGATCTTTCCTATCAATTCTACCTCCATTGGTATTGCATTAGTTTTCTATTTCTGTCGCGCAGAGGGTTTTTACCTATATGTGATGCAGGAAAATGTGCACTTTCAACACGACGCGAACCGGTAGGGAAGGTAAGACAAACCCACCACTGTGCAATAGGTAAGTAAGGACAGCACCTCCTCACTTCACCGTAGCATATGTATCACTAATGGGGCTAGTACAGTTGATATTAACATACTTTTCTCAAAGCTGAAGTATTAGTGGACTCCATTTACTCTTAGCCATAGATCTTTGAAATATGCCAGCATATTAGTTCCTGTCAGTTCAAATGGGAAAATTCCAACTAACTCTTAAATATATTCTTCCTACAAGACCACATTTGTAATTGTTCTGTTTGAGAGCTACATGTTATCTGTTTTCCTCCACCAGAGCTTTTTACTGTGCTGTTTCATTCATTCTGATTACTTGAAGCGAAGACAGAACAAGAAATATTAAACCGGGGTGCCAGAATGAAGCATAAAAAATACGGCTCTTATCAGAACTGATTCATGACAGGGACATTGATTCAGGCTCAGGGCTGTACGACATGACAATCAACAAGACAAAGGCAGCCTACCAGCATGCTTGACCCAACCAATATGCAAGGTAAATTAGCCCAATTAGGGAAACAAGAGTGACAAAATGCCACTTTATTATTACAGTATATTTTGGTTCAGTGGAGAACAGTTTGTTTGGATGGAGAATTTGATAGCTCGTGGGCCTTGAGGACTGCGTTGGAAATTTCAGGCTTCGCAAAACCTGCAGGTTAACTAACTGCCTTCTGTTCCACACATTGAGCCTTGTGATATTGATCAGTTCAGATGAGAACTGACAAAGTCTGAGTTCTTTAAGGAGCCTTAATCATACAGCAGTTTGTAGACCTTTTACAGAAGAATCAGCCCAGTACAAATCCAATCTGCCAAGTCTGATCTATTTATGTTGATAGAATTGAAAACCTGATAATAAAGGCAACTGTTTTAGCAGTTAAACTCATGATGAAAGAGAAGACAGTCTGTGTCTCCTTCATTAGAGGGAGATATGAAAGGAATAGGGGTTTTTTTCAGCCCAACCACAGCGTATTTCAATTATGTAATCTATACCTTACAATTAATTTGTATTTGGCAACTTAGAACTTCATCCCTGTACACTGCAGGACTGTAACTTGTTGCTTGTATCCTATGACTTCTTATTGGTATTGTTTCCTAATTGCTTATTTGTACCCTATGACTATCATTACGTGTTGCACCTCATCATTCTTGACAAATGTATCTTGTATTTTATGTATACTGAGAGCATATGCATCAAAGTCCAATCACACTTGGCCAATTAAGAATTCTAATCTATTCTATTATCAAGGAGAAAAACAACATCCCCACCAACACTGGCAAGACAAGGTACTGTATGTAAACAAGGTGCAAGCTGCAAACTCGCTAGCATTGATTTACTATTTGGATAATGAAACATCTGCAAGTAAGCAACCAAACTCAGAGAATACCAAGGATTCCATAGTTCAAGTCTGGGCTACATACGTTCTCTTCCCTTAATTTACGGTAAATTAAAATCTTAAAGAGAATTTGAATAAAATGATGTAACATTGTTATATGACACCAAATAAATTGTCTAGAATAGGGGTGTCAAACTTGATTTCATTGAGAGCTGCATTAGGGTTGTGTTTGACCTCGGGGGCTGGGAGGGCATGGCCAGAGGGTGTGGCCAGCTCAATGTCATCGTTGAGGCTCCATTTTCGGTTGTGACAGCATCCTGCAGCCCTCTGCCAGCAAAAACGGAGCCTCCTCGAGCTGCCTGCAGGAGGCTGTCGTGGCTGAAAATGGAGCCTGGAAGGGCCACATATTCACTGTCAGAAGGACCATGCACCGGTTCTTCACTGTTCCCAGGGCGGCCCCACCGGCCAGATCTAAGCACCCCGTAGACCAGATCTGGCCTGTGGGCCTTGAGTTTGACACCCCTGGTCTAGAACATATAATGGCACTTCAAATTTACGTTGGATATGTGAATAAGTAGGGTAAATTTTATCTTGGATGTGCAAAAAAGCTGTACGTTTTTGGATTCAAACACCTGATTCAGAGGATTGTAAGGAATAATATATAATTTACATCATAATTCTTGGGATTAATAGATAAACAATTGCTGACTGGAAATCCGTTATGAGCTTTTTATGTAAAACAGAAAAAAAATGTACTTATGATTTATGGTTCTGACAATTAGATAGCAGGAGTTATAGAAAGAAGACATGATGTAACTTTAGAGGAAGCGGTGAATTTTTAATTGTGTTTATAACTGCTGTAAAGATAAATGGAAGCCATTTATATATATACACACACACACACACATACACACACACATACATACATACATATATTATTAGTTTTCTGTTTTTCTATTATTTTTTTCTTGCACCTTTGGCTCTCTCTTTAATTTCCCCCCCTCCTTTTTTTATTCATCATCCGACATTAGTTTTTATTTTTGGTTTTAAAACATTCAATATGTATAAAGAAATTCACACACACACACATACACACACGGTATCTCTATCCATTGTGATATAAAGCATCAATTGAGTTCCAATAATTACTTCACCGAAGAAATCAAGCCAGCAAAGCTTCTGAAACCCAGAAACTTTTTAGCATGTGGGCAAGTGAGATTTTAAAACAGCATCATATTACGGAGATAGATTACTAATAATTTAAATTGAGACTGGCAACCTTTTAGTAACTAGGACATTTAAGATTTTGTGGGTGGGCTATCCTGGCTTAAGTAGACAGGATCATAATGCAGAGTGCCCAAGACTGAGATTGTTTGTTTTTTTCTTGGATTTTGGAGGGAATGGGAGGTATTTAAAAAAAATAAAAAATGCTTGCTAAGCCTATTTGAGGTGTTTTTACCTTCTAAATGGCAAAAAAAATTAACTACACTTCCTTCTGACAATCACAACTAGTGAGGATACATGAACACACACAAAAATAACAAAGCTTGCCTAGCTCTCTAAAAGGAGAATTATTTTCTTTTAAAAATATGAATATTAACCCTAATTTTATATCCTTATATATCACAGTTTGCATGCTAAAGAGGGCAACTGTTGTTACATTTTGAAATCGGTCACCTACTAATACTGACTTGCTTCAACCCAGAATACTATTCATGTTACGCTTTTATTATAAAAGCACAACTCTTCCTTTGTTCCAAAAATGCTATCTTCTAATACTTTCCCATCTCTTTTCTTTCCCTTAAAAAACAGAAGGCTGTTCAGGAGGGAAAGACAGAAAGCTGCTGAATATTTTTTTTAATGATAAAACATGGAACCATCTGGAAATAGCCTCAGTTCTCCGAAGAGAAGATTGGAAGTAAAGATGCCTCCACAAGAATTATTAGATCCACTTTAATTTATGAAGGCTAACCTTTCAAAGATAATCTACATAGATAATATATAAAGTGACGCCTTTACATGGATCAACTTTTAATTATTTCAATGCCTTTTCAAGAAATAATGGAGATTAAAAGGATTCATTGCAAATTATTTGGTATACCTACCTAGGAGTATTCACAACTGCACGCCAAGCCTTTGATCCATTCATACATACATTAGGTTTTCTGTTTTATAAGGAATATTTTAAAAAAGGCATGCTAAATGCGAATGGAAATTCAGATAGGATGGGCACTTGAAACTTTTAAATAAATAAACTATCAGCTTGGAGTGATAGATCAGAGATCTCTCGTTTTCCATTACATGAAATAAAAGAACAGCAACATCCCACACTATTACATGCCCTTGTGTCCAAAAAAGCAAATCTTCCCACTGGTGGTAAATGTAATAAAATCACTGGCTTCAAAGAGATCCTTGCAAAGGGGCAGGTGATGTAAGACTGTAATGGTGTCTCATTTGCCTTATTCTTTTCTGTATGGATCCGGATTAGGACAGAATAAATAAAGGAGAGAAAAGATGATTGTGTGGCTTCATTCTGTGTTGTCAGGCGAGCCCTAGGTGGCCTGGGATTTGACAATGGTTTATTGTCATAACTCTCAGTGGAAATTAATTCATGCTTTGGAGGATATGGTTGGGAGGATTTTACTAAGGTAACAGATGTGTTTCATGAAACAAAAAAACCTGGAGCACAATCCTGCTGGGAATGAGGCAGATCTCCCTGCAAACCTAGCAGATTTTTTTGTTTATCTCCAAACTTTGTATGGCTTCTTTTTTTATTACTGAGTAGATCTCTCCCCTCTCTCTCTCTTGCATTTGATCTGTTGAAGTTAGCTCTGCCTTGTTTACTTTCTCTAAGCATGGGCATATGTTCAAAATACTGTTTCTGTGCTCCTGCACGAATCTCTTCCTTCTTTCAATCTTCTGTTGGACTTGAGATTTACTTGCTTCAGTTTGCTCTTTCTGAGTAATGAGATCCTGCTCTGTTTTTCTTTTACAAATTACCAAGTAATTTACTTGGACTTCAGTAAGGCATTTGATAAAGTAGACCATAACCTACTACTAGATAAAGTAGAAAAATGTGGG
>JANHFT010001112.1:28147-38289 GCA_032467955.1 Pseudoxenodon macrops | reverse complement strand
CCCTATTTTCCTCCCCAAAAACTCAGGTGCGTCTTATATTCAGGTGCGTCTTATAGTCCGAAAAATACGGTATTTAAAAAATCATATAAATATTCTAATCTCCATCAATATGTGGACTTTGCCACTAGGAGTGGGAACATCCTGAACTTAGATTACTCTAACATCAAGAAAGCATTTAAAGCTGCCCCAACCCTCATTTTAGCTCTTCAGATCATCTCTCTTCAGATCATCTCTCTGCGATGCTTATGCCCTCATATAGAGAGAGATCAATTAGAAAACAAGTGAGAGTGTGGGCGGCAGAAGTAATGGAAGCTCTACAAGATTGCTTTGAGTGTACTAATTGGAACATATTTAAAGAGGCTGCAACAAATGGACAACATACTGATGTGAACGAATACACTTCTACTGTGTCTGCTTATATGCAAAAGTGTATGGTGCATGTCAGTGTTCTTAAGACTTTTGTCATACAAGCAAATGAGCAACCTTGGATGTCACAGGAGGTCCGTGCGATGTTGAAGGTGAGAAACACAACTTTCAAATCAGGTGATGTGGTAGCACTTAGAAAGCAAGAGCTGATTTGAAACGTGCTATAAAAACAGTAAAGTGGGCATATAGTCAGAAAGTACAGAACTTCTTTCAAGATCCTATGAACATGAGAGGTATGTGGCAAGGTATTCCGCTCATTACTGACTATAAGGCACTGGATCACTAGGACGAAAATATCAAAGTATTATTAGAGAACCCACACACCTACTTCACAGTCTGTTTCTGTTGCTCCCCTCTGGGAGGAGGTTTCAAAGTATTTCTAGCAGGACTACCAGGTTCTCTAACAGCTTTTTTCCCTATGCCATCTGTCTGGTAAACTTGCAGGATTCGTTTTTCTCACCATGTACATGTATACATGCGAACTAGACGGCGTTGTTTCTCCGTGTCATATAATATATATGGCTATATGCATAATTCTGATTTATTTATTTTGTCATGTTAATGTAATGTATATTGGAGGTGGTGACCCTTTGAGAGCCGTACGCAACAAAATTATGCCAATGTGCACATTCAAAGTTACAAAAAAGTTATTCTAAACCTAAGTTCTCTAAGTCTAAAAAAATATGATGAACAATTCTTGGGAAGTGGAGACTGCCCTTTTCAATAGTGAATTATAAGAATTTTCTTTTTACTATGTTGGAACTAGTGATGTAATATTAAGAGCTTTGCTTCTAACTTGAGTTCTCACCTTGTCAGTAATAGAGGTTACTGAGGATATATGCCTTCAGTAACTTTCTACCTATTGACTGTTAGAACAGATTTGGAGGTCAAACGGCTTAAAAAAAGATTCTTCCTGAGTGTCTGAATTGGCTCTTATTAGACCCATGCTTATCACGGACAGTATTACTTTATACTTTATACTTAAACCTGCCACCAATGATTGCTTTAAAAGGAAACAAATGAGGAAGAGGGGATGTCGTTTCCAACACTTTCCAAAACCCAAGCAAACTTAGAAACTCTTTTGTTGGTCTTTAAACCGTAATATTAGAGAAACTTGCATTGTTTTGTAAAAAGGGTGAAATGCCTATCCCTCATCGGAGTCTGGTTCTAACGTGAAATAAGGCTCTGGGCAGGGCTTGGGGCCATGGGATGGCAAGATAGTAAATTTGTTTAATTGGAATATCTAAGGTAAGCTCACCTGGGGAAGACTTTTTTCACAATTTTCTGTCTAGCAGCAAGAGGAGATTGAGGACAAAGTGTGAAGGAATGATCAAGTGAAAGGGGGCCTATTTGTACCCGCATATCATTGGTAAATTTTACAGGTATTATTCTCCCCCCCCCATTCCAATAATATTGTCCCTCGCACCTGGTACCATTGATCATGTAATCAAGGATGATGTTACCCAGTATCAAACAAACACTCATAGTTCCTTCCTCCTGTTGTAAGGTTATATATATTTTTTTTTATTTATTTTGTCAAGCATCTCTCCCTCCCACTATACGTTATGTTGAAACTGACCAATTCAGTGGTTTTCACCCTATTTCTTACAATGCCTCCAGGTTTTCCTTTGCCTGGCTGTAATTGTCCCAATGACCAATCATGTTGTAATCCCAGTTGGGTTGGTTTAGTGTCTGGGGAACTCTCACTGGGGCTACCTGCCCTGGTGTTATAATGATCGGTCATCTGGCAATCTCCTCTGTTTTTTTCAAAAAGCCGGAGAAATTCATCTTTTGTGAAGAACATCTGAAGCAACTGCCTCATATCCGCCATGAAGAATTGTGGCTGTCTATGATTGATTGGAGGGCCCTGATTGCTTTTTGGCCATCTGACTGTAAAGATGGGGCACCCTTTTCCCATATTAAAAAATCATGTTGAGAGAAGGGGGTATGTGTGAGAACATATTCTAGCTGTTCCCTTCCTTCTCCTGGAATGGGCTTCTGAAGCAGAGGGCCATAATTCTGGTTCCTGCATTGTCACTAGTATATGGGGTACCTATTTCTGGTTGGAATACCTGATCATCATTTGGTTGGGGGTGGTCTGAGTCTGAAAGGTCAATCCAGCAATACCAGTATGGTATTTGGGAGGGTTTTAGCCTAAGTCTTACCGTTTTTAAGGCCATGTATTCAAAAGTACTGAGTTCTGGCCACATTGGTTTTCTTGCATCATCTCTGAGCAAAGCCCATTCTTTACATAATTTGATGTGCACTTTTTTTCCCTTCCTGGCTGATCGTGCGATTTCTTCTCATCCCAGGCTTTTAACAGTATGTGTAGAGATTCCAGGAGGACATTCAAGCCAGTTTCCCATAATTTTGGGCAGTACTTTTGAAGTACACATGGTGAAACCTTTAGCCTGGATCTCCCGCAGCTGCAAACTGACTCTGGAGTCCTCTGCCCCAGCAAAGCAATCTTTCAGCCTTAGCTCCACCTGAAGTTTTCAGACCAGAAAGGTCTGGGAGAACTCTGGCTTGTTTTTATAGAATATGGGTTCCTCCTTGGAGAGTGCCCAGTGATTCCAGGTGTGTTGCCCAAATGCAAATCTCTCATGCAGTTTTTCTGTCACAGCACTTCCCTTCTGCTTACTGGTCTCACACTCTGGTTAAACCCCCTTGCTTTTCAAGATCTGTGGGTCATAGATCTGTGGGACTGGCCACAGTCTGGTTACGGCTAGGAAAAGCATGGAGGCGAGATCCAGCTGTGGCAGCGAGATTCCTATTCACCCACACATACTTTCCATACTAACTCCCCCTCCCCAGGCTCTGAAAGGCAGTAAGTTTAGTAATACTCACTTTTTTTTCAAGCAGCTGTTGAATGAAGCCTCACAACTCCCTTTGCCAACTTATTCCTGATTGGGCACAGTCCTAAGAACCCACCCACAGATTAAAAGGTCTGCTTCCAGCTAGGTGAAGGCTTACCTGAGCAGGTCTGATGGCTAGGTGAGTTGGGATTCCCTTCATGATTGCCAAAAATTGTAGGAAGAATTGGCTCAAGTTCCCATCCGGGAAAAATGATGGAAATGCCAAATAAAGAGAGAAGCCAGCTGCTTGAAAATAAGGTTCTCTTTATTGGTGGTCAGAAGCAACTTCAGCAATCGGTTCTGGGACAGCTGACAGTCAGTTTGTTGCATTGGTGGGCTTTTATAAATTTATGGTGTTTCGCAATTAGGATTTGTGTGTCTTTTATTATTTAATTAATGTTTTGTTGCCTTCTCAAAGGGTGGCCTAATCCTATCAGTTTGATTTAATCAGTTTTGGCTTGATTCTGTTGTATTGCTTATTCGGAGATTCTGCTACTGTGCTTTCCTAGTGAATGGGGGAGGTCCGTTTTTATGAATGAAACATTGTCTCATTCAGGCTGTTTGTTTGAGGATGCTTCTGAGGGCAGAAGCAGAGATTGCTCTCCCACTTCTGCAAATTCCTTTTCTTCAGGCTCTTTCTTGGATTGGGGAAGGAGGGATGAGGGAGAATGACTTCTCCTTTAATCATCATTACAGCTTAAAAGTGTTTTTGTGAATTGTACTAAACTTGCTTTGCTCAAAATGATTCTACATAAAATAACTTGCTGAGTTTTTACATATACTGGGTAGTAGAAATGTGGGGCACTGATCTGTTAACTACAACCGTTCTATTTTCTTTTAATGCATAGAAAAGCACTGACAAATACAGAGAAGCTCAAAAAGCTCATAAAGATTATAGCAGGATTACATTTAGTTCACTTCAAGTGGATTAAAAAATGCAAATGTTCTATAAGGGTAGGTGCCAAATTTCCAAATCAGTGTGCATTATACACCTATTTTCTAGGTGACTATGGCATAAACAAAAATGCAAGCCCCACTTCAATTCATTGTTGCAATATAAAATTTTAACATGTGCATATAGAGAAACAGCTGATGAAGGTAAAACTTGATTTTCAACAGTGGCGTTCATAAGCATAATTTCTATACAGGTTGTCCTCAATTTATGACATTTGGGATTGGAACATGTCACTAAGTAAGGCATTCATTAAGTGAGACACATCTAATTTCGGAACCTTTTTTTGCAACCAAATCACTGCAGTTATTAGATGAATCATAGGGTTATTAAACAAATCCAGCTTTGTGTGACGGCGACATGGCACCCCATTGATCGCCAGATTGATTTGATTGATCTAATTGGCTAGGCTTGTCCCCTCCCTCTCTCACTGCTCCATGTGCGTCCCTCCCAAAGTTGCACACTCAGTAGAAGAGAACGACTATCCCGGACAGAAGGTGTGTACCAATCTTCGTTCAAAGGTACATAATACTGCACTCCCCTGCTAGAACCTCCAAACAAGCACTATCCAGCTTTTCCCATTGACTTTGCCTGTGGGAAACCAGCTGGAAAGTTCACAAATGTGATCATATGACCCAATGTCACTGCAATCATCATAAACACAAGCCTAAATTATGATCATGTGACCACAGACAAACTGAAATGTTCCTAAGTGTGAAAACTGGTTGTAAGTCACATTTTTCAATGGCATCATTGAAATGAATGGACATAAGTCAAGAACTAACTGTAATGGAAATAAATCTTGGCTTTTACAATACCATCTTTTGGGTTTATACACAAACTACATTCATTAACTCCATACAAATCATAGAAAACAACAAGTTTACAATAAATTAAAAAGAATATTGCAAAATATTTGCAATAATAATTTATTTGAACAGTTAATTTAAAATTGATACTTCAATATTTACTATAAGTAGAATCAATACTATTCTTAGATTATTCTAACAGAGATCTGCCACTAGAAAATCATACCCAATGGATTCCAACAGCAATGAAAGCATTTTAGGTGAAAATGCATTTTGGGCAATATTCATTAATCAGGAAATTACTTCCTTTGAGACAACGTTTTAAATAGAAGTGGATGATGCAATTTGTTTTATTCATATTTAACAATTGCTCTGATTTATTTTATAGGTGACTATGGCATAAACAAAAATGCAATATGTTTGACACTTTTCTTTTCTTTCGACAATGAATTTTATATAACAGAAAAGGATAAATAAACCCACTGAAAGTCAACATTTTAAAATATACATAGGCTATCTGAAAAACTAAGCCTACTAATGGTAAAATACCTCTGTAGATAAATGGGTTGTTAAATTGTTTTGTTTCCCGTGGTTTCATTGTAATTACAGTTCATACTTGAGAATGCACTGGATTAAAAAAAACAAAATGAGTAAACTAATTAATGAACACATTAATAGCATTTTTATGAAATAACACAAGTATTCAATTTTCTGCAAACTGCACATATTTATGACTTTATATGAACAAATTTAATGAGTCAAAAATTCATATTTTTAGCATTTTCACATCTGCATGAAAAATGAAAAAAGAAAGAAAACAAAAGCAATGGAAGTTTTGATTTCTCTTAATCTTTTCTAAGAAGCAGCTTATTTTCTATATCAAATACAATTCCACTGCATTTGAAACCCTCTACAAATTCAAGCCAGCACAATAGCATATAGAACACTTGTCTGGCATCAACAGATGAAATCCCAGTGATATTTTTTTGAGATAAACATAAACGGTGACATCAGCCCTTTGGGCTCTGTATGGCATGTTCGAAGATTTGCGTTGACAAGCCATCATTTTTTAATTTATTTTCATCATGCATAATCTACTCAAACCAATTTTCTTTCAATAAAAACTGTATGGCATCATCATATCCATCTCGATATAGCAATTCCATTTTCTCCTGACTTGGTGGAAATAGAGCTTGATGAAGTCTTATAAAGTTGCCAATGGATAACTGCATCCAAGAGGAAAAAAGAAGCAGGATATTTATTAGGGCATCTTTCGGAAACTTCACAAATTAATTACATTTTGATATAATGCATTATTTCATACAGATTGTATTCTTGCATTTACTAAGCCATAAAGTGCTTGATTTTGTTAATGGCCTCTATGGTATATAAATCATGGCTTATGACTTGCAATATTTGAGGCCAATGAAATGGGTGTATTTAATAAACCATGGGTAAGCAATCATGGCTTAAGTTTATTGTGAGAACCTAGGGATTGCAAGGTTTCACGAAAGTTATTCAACATACAGCACTTAAATATAATTACATTAATTAGAACACTAATTAAATTTATATCTGAAGCAAACTGGTTTTCCTAATCTAATTATTTTACCATTCTAAAAAACTGAAACAGAAACGAGACAGTTCTAAAATATTTTTTTAAAGCTAATCAAATCTTTTGCCCCTTTTGTAACATTTAAAACATGTTTTAAAATATTCATTTGTATGTTAAGCATATAGTTTTCATACTTATTTTTATTTAATGTATTACCAAAGGAAAATTGCACTACAATTATCCAGTAATTAAATTTTATTTTAGTGATTTGATTTTGAAGCATCAAGATCAAATTCATGAATCTGGCTCTGATGTCCCCCACCACAGAGGTGGCCAGTAATAGTTTGTCTAATTCAGGAGTATCAAACTGGTGGCCCGCGTCAAATTTAGGCTATGCCTATCCCAGCTCCACAAAGGGAAAAAACATTGTGAAATGTCACATGATGACAATGTGACACTGTGAGTTTGACACCCATGGTCTAATGTCTTACATTCTTAATCATCACTGCTATTTTTAATTAGGTAAAACCAAATCACTAACATTTAATCACTAAGTTTGATAAAAACATCTATCTGCTTAAAACAGTTGTTCCTTACAAGGATACCGCAAGACAGTGGAATCTAGCAAATATAGAAATGTGGGAGACAAACAAATTAGAATCTGACTCAAACCATGGTAGACAACTTTATAAAGTTTGCATGTTTCCTTTTATAATCATTTTTGGAAATTGCTGGTTATGTACTTTTCAGCTATTAGAAATCTTTGGATAATAACTTTCAAAGCACCTGGTTAGTTTGACATCAATTCTTCACAAAAGAAAGTTTTAAATTGAAACAAACAGCAAAAGATTGATTAAAATTAGAAAGTTACAAAGGGACTAAGGGTCCAGACAAATTTGAAATAAGATATTGAATTTAATTATAAAAAAACCCTTCTGAGAAAAAATACTTTTGTTTTCAATAAAGAAATACAATAAGATTTTAAATATTGAATACTAGAGGAAACTAAAATTTTCAATTAAAGAAAAAAAACCCCACAAAACCTTATTAGAATAAGCAACTATTCTAACACTAGAAATATTGAAGGGGAATTTTCAAAAATGGAAGTCAACACTTAGTATTAATAATTTCAACAGCAATATTTGCTTTTATGGATAGATTATGTCTAAAACATGTTATGGCAGAGGTGATAAGAATGACATGGAAAAAGATGTTATGCTGGATATTGTAAAAAATAAAAGGGCTATACAAACAATAAACCAAGAGAGTGTCCTGGACATTTTTTTAATATTGGACTTATAAAAGAGACAAAGCTTCTCACAAGAGACAAAGAAGAAATGAAATTCAGTTCTATGACATTATTTAAATGGGCTAAAGTTTAAGATTGTTAGAAATAAAAGGAAGGAATATAAGGTTGCTTTATTTAATGAAAGTTAAAATAGATATGTTGTTATTTCTGGTAACTCTTAATAGACTTTTGTTTACATTAGTACTTAAATAGCATGCTTTATGGATATGGGAAGAAAAATAATTTGTTTTAATGATTTAATGATTTTAACGATAAAGTTACTAAAGTTGTTTATACTTGTTATTAAAGTTTGAAAGTCACTTCTTTGTATCTTTCTTTTCTTTTTCTTTACTATATTATTACTTTCCTTTCTTCCCTCTTTTCTTTCTATTCTTGATATATTTTCTTTTTTCTACTTTATACCTTTTATTCTGTTTTTTTATCTTTGTTTTACTTTGTATTGATTTTTACTATTACAATTATAAACTTTAATAAAATTACTTGAAAAAAGAGAAACACAATGAGGCAATGGCATTATCCTGGGGTTAACTTCAAGAAATTCTCAAACTTTTAAATACTTTAAAATCAGGGGTGAAATACAGCAGGTTCTGGTAAGTTGTGGAGAACCAGTAGCGGAAATTTTGAGTAGTTTGGAGAACCGGCAAATACCACATCTGGCTGGTCCCCGATGTGGGAATGAAGATTTTGCATATCCTTCCCCCTGCCACGCCCACCAAGCCACACCCACAGAACTGGTAGTAAAAATATTTGGATTTCAGCACTGTTTAAAATATTTGCTGTTAATTATGTAAGTATATCTTTCCCAGTACTGAAACTGTTGGCAATAAAAAAAAAACATCAAGTTTTCTGAACGCTTTCTAAAATAAAGATTTTGTTTCCTTAACAAATTAACTTTTTCCTGGTAGACCCCTCATACCTTTTACAAAGTGACCAGATTGAATTTTCCTAGCTTCACATCATAATAATAGGAAGCTGGATACAATGTACTGTATAATAGTTCTACTGTATATTCCCAAAAATAAAGACACGACAAGGTTGCTTTCTTTTAGCACATCTTCCTAAATAACAAAGAGTAATTCTAAAACTGTGGAATAAATCATTTTTCTTGCAGAACTCACCATGATGTCTTGCTTTGCAACTTTAGCATAAATATCCACTCGTCCTTTGCTTTCTGGGCAAATGTCTAGCCGGCCACAAAAAGGAGAAACAGTCACAGTTCGGCCTTTTGGCAAGATAGGGAGGCCATTGGTTAAGCCACCATCGATCCATTTCTAGTGGAAACAGTTATACTCTGTCAATAATTACTGCTTTATTATCTATCTACATACATATCTGGATATCATTTCCTGTGTCAAAACTCTCAAGGAGAGAATCACAACTATTAATCTGTATTATGCATTTTTAATTCTCTAACTTGTATCATCTGTATGTCATCTAGAAAGCCTTGTGGCTTCAACATCTAACCTAATTTCTAGTTTTCCTTGTTTCTTCTTCATCCTATTACGTTTAGTCCTTTCTTGATGAAAACTTCTAAACCTGAACACTAAAACTTCTAAATCTGTTGAAATATTTTAGCTCATCCTTGCAAAGATTTTGTTCAAATAATGATTTTTGAATTTTTTTGTCCATAGGCAAGATGGTTGCAATTGTTCTTTTAAAGAGAACAGAAAGATACCGCATTTATGCATGTATCTTTTCAGGTACATAATGCTCTAAATCAGGGGTGTCCAACCTTGGCAACTTTAAGTCTTGAGGACTTCAACTTCCAGAATGTCAATGCTGATGTATTTAAGTGGTAATGTGGCATCCAAGGTTCTTTTTATTATTGGTACTATCTTTGCAATTTTTTGCCACAGTTGTTCTACTACTATATTAAGGTCTTTACATTTTGTGATTTTTCTCTCGTTCTTTCTCTTTTATTCTGCTCAACTTACAACAGTTCATTTAGTGACCATTCAAAGTTACAATAGCATTGAAAAAAGTGGCTTATGATCATTTTTCACAATTACAACCATTGTAGCATTCCCCATGGTCACATGATTAAAATTCAAACACTTGACTGACTCATATGGTTGCAGTGTCCCGGGGTCAGTGATCCTGTTTTATGATCTTCTGAAAAGCAAAGTCAATGGGGAATGTGGATTCACTTAACATGTTACTAACTTAACAATGCAGTGATTCACTTCACTTAAGAGAGGTCATAAAATGGGGCAAAATTAACTTGACAGTTGTCTCA
>JANHFT010001112.1:0-16405 GCA_032467955.1 Pseudoxenodon macrops | reverse complement strand
TATATGTAAAAAGTGATATATGAAAATGAAATGTAAAATGAATATTGTGGAAAATAAAAATTGTTTAAAAAAAAAAAGATGTAAAGGGGACAGATCACATGGAACTCAATAAAACATAAAGATGAGTAGTACCTAAGAAAAAAGGAGAACACTAAATGAAAGGCTTCAAGGAAAACATTATATAAGATGAAGATCTGAATGGTTAAAGTCATGAACCTTCTAGTAGCAATGTTCTAGTAGCTACAAAAACTGACATTAAGTAAAAGTTGGTGCCTTTGAATTATGGACTATAGAAACATTAACTGTAGATGGACTAATATCATCTGGACTGAATGAAAACTGGTGATTCCTTGAAGCAAACATAAACTCATAGGTTTGGGGCATGTTATTGGTTGCTTCTACTGACTATACAACTCAACTGAAAAGTCTAAATTCAGATTAGAAATAATAACCACAGACATCTTTCTTTCTGTCCCTACCCAAAAGGAATACCATCTATCAGCCAAACTCATCTCACAGGATTGTTGTTATGAGGAAAATAGAAGGAGGAGGAGGAAGAGTTGAGTAACCCTATTGTAAAAGCAATAGGGCCAGGATACAAATAAAATATAACTTAATCACGGTTGTGCCTAGTTAATCACAGTTCTATGATATGCAGACGACTTTGCCATTCTTTCATTAACACCAACAGGATAAAAAGAGCATTGCAAGCTGTAGCTGCTTATTATAAATGGGTTCCTTATTGATAAATTACCAGAATATCTGTACAAATACTTTCTTGCTAAGTATGCAGAGACAATATTAAATTTGCATTTAAATGGGTAAAGTGAGCTTTTTATTTTTTTTAAAGGGAATTCTTTTTAATGCAATGTGTACACGGAAGCCCAAATAAATTTGTTAAAGACTGTTAAGTATCAGAAACAGATACTTCAGAAATGGAGATGGAGATTGGAATTTTATTCCAAATGATTTAATTCAGTGATGGCTAACCTTTTTCTTCTTGCGTGCCAAAAATGGCAGTGTGCGTGCACTAGTGCACACACATGTGCCAGCACAACCTCCCCACGCACAATGCACATTTCCCCCCCCCTCCCATTGGACCATTTTTCGCCTCCAGAGTCACTTCAAGTCCCAGCGGGACTTCTGTCTTGCCCATTAGGCTGTTTTTTACCCTCCAGAGGCTTCAGGGAAGCCTCCGGAAAGTGAAAAACGGCCCTATGGGAAAACCAGAAGTTTGTGCAAACTTCCAGTTTGCTTGTTGGGCGTTTTTTTCCCTCCGGAGGTTTCAGAGAAGTATCCTGAAGCCTCCGGAGCCTTCAGGGAAGCGTCCTGAAGCCTCTGGAGAGTAAGAAATGGCCCAACAGGCAAACCGGAAGTGACTTCGATTTGCCCATTGGGCAGTTTTTTAACCTCCGGAGGCTTCAGGGAAGTGTCTTGAAGCCTCCGGAGGATGAAAAACGGCCAAAAATCAAGGCCAAAAATCAGCTGGCCAGCATGCACAAGCGTGCTGGAACTAACAGGGCAGCGCCTCGCATGCCCTCACAAATGGCTCCGCATGCCACAGGTGGCACGCATGCCATAGGTTCGCCATCACTGATTTAATTTATCATTAAGGGTATATTTCAAATCCTTTATGAAGTCAGATTTTTCTATGTGCAAATACAGATTTCAGTCTTTCAGAAATCATACCTTAAAAATTGTAAGGAGATATTTATTGAGTACTTCAAAGTATATCAAACTCCTTAGTCCACCTAGAATCTGGTATGCCTTTAATTAAGACATAGGAAGGGTTATATATTTGCAAAATATTTTGGCATGGAACATATAGTTTGAGTGATCCATGTCTAAACTAAACACATGGAACAAAATAATTATATTGTTATGGATCAAAATGCAGTTCTTCCAGGGAGAAGTGGTTGGGATATTAAGTGTGGAAAAAAGTCAATGAGACAGCAATTGTTGAAAGGAAGCAGAACAGTAAGCACAAGTTTGTCCATATGAGCTAGTAGCATATAAGGTACTGAAAGCTGGTCCTTACCAGCTTTCAGCTTGAGACAATAACCCAGACTGGAAAAAATGGGAGCTGAAGAAAGAGAGAAGAGTAAAGTGTCAAATGTGCCTAAAATGGATTCTACTAACTTTCATCTGTCTCAGTTAATTCAGTCCAACACTCATTACTTGATTATTTGTAGAATGCCTAAGCCATATTTCCTCTGTTGCTCTCTCTCTATGGAACTAGAAATATATATTTTTCATTTTAAAGAACTACCTTTGTAGAGAGCATAATGTCACTGTTTCTATTTAACCAGGGACCCTGATATATCTTTCCATGTTGTCCGAAATTATGCTAACATTTGTTGCATCTGCCCTACTTACATTTGAAGTTTAGCACACATTTTAGTCTTTGTCATTTCTATTTGCACCACAGTTATATTTCATGTAATGTTATTGTATTTTAAAAACATGTTAGTAATTACAGAGCTACAGTAATTGCTTTATTGCTGTGCTTTCTGGTTCAAATGTCATAATAAAGATTTGATTTGATTTGATTTGATTTGATTTGCAGGTCTGGATATAACTATCTGAAGTTTATAGCTTTTGTCTTAACAGCAAAGCTGACTATAGCAGATACACAAAATGTAGAAATATGCATAATTAAATTAATCACCATTAAATTCTTATGAGGATTTTTTTTTTGCACTGCTCTGTTAATCATATTTCCATGCATTTAAGATGGCAAAGCGTTGAATATTTAGTTTTTTCTATAGTAGGAAATGGGACCACAAAGACAGTGCAATCTCTTTTCAGCCCCAGATTTTCAAGGTAGTGTAATTCTTTTTAATTCCTGAAGCAAAATATCCTCTATGTGCTTCTCCTGTCCATGTCAAGAAATATACAACTGCAATAACTTAGCTAAAACCTGCACTCTTTCTTGACAGCCAGTGCCTGAAACTTTAGCTATCAGATTTGTTGAGTAGAAGAGCTACCGATGTAGTCAAACGTATTATTCACGCTTTCCCAAATAATCTCAATTTGTTTTTCTTTCTCTTGTCCATGTTCACTAATGCTATAAACAATGCCACAAAAAGACACAGTGCAGACTTTTCTCCAAATAGACTGTGACTGAGTATGAGATTAAAGACACACAATAATCATTACAGCATCCATTGGGCTCAATAGAGAAAAAGCCCAAATTCACAGAAATTCTACCATCTCTTAATCTAACTCCTCTTCTTGTTGCACACGCTGCAACAAACTAAAATCACCTATCATTGGCACCCAGTCCACAACACACCCAGCCTTGGCAGCATATTAATATATCTATCTCATTTCATTTATTTATGACAATATGTTAACTTATACATTAAATGCAATATTTTCTTTATAAATTGATATGGAGAAATTTTAAAAGTACACTCTCTACTATGTAGTAAAGAATAATGGATGTGATTTACTTGTGTTAGTTTCAACTCACTTCATGGGAATTTGGGATTCTTACGAAAAAAACTGGAAGGGTACCAATGCCTTTGTCTGCATCCTCATCTCTAGCATGGCTCCCTCTAAGCCAAAACCATATAGATCATTCAGAGACTTAATAAAATGTGGTCATCCAAACCAATAGTATGGCTCAGTGATGAAAAAATGCCAATGTAATCTTAGGCTTAGAACATGGAAATAACAATCTATTGTCAGGTAAATAAAATGTGCACAGGTAGACTCTCAAATTCTGAACACTTGAGAGGGGATGTACTCACTACTTTCAAAAGATCTACCAATGGCATAATCATATCTAGATTTCATGTCAATACCAAGAAACAAATGGAGCTAGATAAAATCTGGGCCACCACGAATAGGTACCATTATATTTTCTTTCCTTTTTTAAATACATGATAAAGCTATTCTGTGCTTATTTCATGTCATCTAGAGAAGATGTTGCTCTAAATATTATATTTTAAAAAAGCAGAAATCAAATGAAGATTGGGTATGCCTCTTCTATAAGGCGTGCAACCAGCTTTCATTAGAAGCCAAGATTAGAACCAATAAATATATTTGCATATATATATCAGGGTCACACCTCGAGTGCGCGGGGCAATTAAAAAATAGCCTCTGCGCATTTGCAGAAGCAAAATCCAAGATGGCAGCACCCACGGAGACACCAACAGAACCGGCTCCATGACGTCATTGCGGAGTTACTACCAGTCCTATAGAACAGGATAGAACCGGTAGGAACCCACCTCTGGTATGTGTGTGTGTGTAATCCCAAAAGCATTTTAACAGTAAAACCTGTTCAAAAGAACTAAGATTTAAGCTTTCCTTTTACCTTCCACTACAGCTGTTTATTAGGAGTACTCTACACATTTAATAAATAATGCTCTTTAATCAATCATACCCTGTAAACATTTTTCTTTCAAAAGTTGATTTTCCAGTCCAATGGAGCATTAAACCATAACCAATTTTAGCATTCCTAAGAGATCACCTAAAACCCCAATTTGTAGAGAGCCTGATCAGGAAATTCAAATGAAATAAACATTGTCTATAGGATGCTACTTTAAAAAAATAGTAGGAAAAAGGGAGCTTAATACCTTCCATCTCAAGATGTCTTCCAACATCTAGTGACTTGGATAATTTCTTATTTACTTTATTTCCTTCTGTTATATTGAGATTAGTTTTCATATCCGCTATGAACCATGTATTATGAGAGGATACCTATGCATGTCATAAGAAAGTTAATACCGAAAAATAAATTTAAAGAGTGGTCACATATTTTTACTAGTAGAAAATAATCACTACAGGTAATTTCCAAAAATAAGAGTACAGATTTGGTTTACCTCTATTTATGGAACCATTTCCTACCTATCAGTTGCAATCTAAATTATATTTTTTTCTGAATTATCAGGTGATTACCCACTGCTATTGTTAGAAACAAGAATTGGAAACTCTTAGAAAGTTTACACTATCTTATAAAAATAGTACTTGTCATAAAAATTAATTTCCCATTCACAACAATCCTTATCTGGAGTAGACATATATGCCCAGCCTCAGCCCAAACATAGAATAAATCCTATCTGTGATCTAACAAGGAAAGAAAGGCCCTTGTTACCTACCCAGAGCCTTCATACATGTAAATTGCAGTATTTCCTATCATAATTGCCATTAAATTCTGAAATAGTAGTCCTACAGGTAAAGCATAAGTAATTGTAGTATAATGCTTTTTACTTTGCAACCAAGAACCCAATCAAGGTGTCCACAGAATCAACAGTATTAAAAGGCACAGAGAGGTCAAAGAGTACACATAACCTGAAATATGTATTAATATTTTATTGTAAACTTCTGCATTCAGGAAATGTTTTTAAGGAATTGTAGAATTGTTTGGAAATGACAAAGTAATTAATTTATGGATTTTTTTGTTATTGCTTCCCCCATGCACCCCCAAAAAAGCAAAGATAGGCAATGATCCAGAAAATATATGTTCTATATATGTCCATATTAAAAGATTAAGGCTGCATAAACGGAAACCAATCCCATCAAACAGCACAAACTAGTCTGACAATCTTGAAATATTTCCACTTTAAACATTTTTTTTCATTTCCATGTACCTGTGAGGAACATGGGTTTCAAAGAATATTCTTATAATTCATTTTCTAGAAAAATAGGTTTCACACAAATGATAATTTATATAAATTAATAAAAATATAATGTTCCCCTTCCTACAGGACTCTGCATACTATGTATTAAAAATTAAATGCATGCATTTATTAGGCCACATTTTAGAGCGTTGTTTTTTTCCAAAAAGCTTTCACAACATAATAAATTTAACACAACATTCAGAATTGGTAGAATATTTGAGAGTCCAATAATTAAAATTTCCTATTCTTTCACATGAAGATAAAGGTAAGAATTAATACTTACGCTGCATGTGGATAAAAGATGGAAAGCTTGTAAAACGTAACACTGATCAGATTTCTCAAAACTTTTGGCTCTACATAGAGAATTGTGTAGTCCATTTTGCTTCAACTGCAGCCTCTGTCTTAGGGATCTATATATCCTCTTGGTAGCCCACATGCCTTTAAATGAGTTCAGTTTATAGAATATGAATCTTGCTGACCATCAGGAAAAAAGAATGAGGCACTTAAATGATTATTAGTAATGTTATTCAGGAAGAATACAAACATGACATTTTTGATGTTTTCTGATAACAACAGACACTTGAAATTTACCTGGCCAGGTTACAAAATATCTTCAAGCAAACAACCAAACTCGAAGAACACCAAGGACTTCACCACATAAAACAATGGTAATCAAATTGTTATAATAAACTAATTGTGTAATTAATTGCAATAAACTAGGTACAACAAAAATGAACTAATTGTGTAGGAAAATATGAAATACAGCATATATACATTAAGGGTTCCAAGATCAGAAGTTCCAAGCCTCCTTAGTATCATTCAAGGATGACCCCATTTTAAAAATAACCTTATTATGTCTAAGATTCAACCCCATGCCTTAAACACAAGTTGCATACAAATGAAAACAATATTTTAAAATTTTATAAAAATCAAGCTCAGAATATCATAATAAGCTTAATGCAATAGATATCCCACTCATGCCAATTTTAAGATTTCAAATAAAAATACTTTGTAAGAATTTTATGATTTCTCATAACATGAGAGGATTTTGTTATGCATACATATATGCATACAAATTGCAGCATCTACCAAGAAAACACTTATATTATTAATTTCATCACTAAGTTTTTTCTTCCAGAACAACAATTTTATTAATTGATTTTTGGAGAACAGAAATGCAGTTTTTAAAAAAAGCTTTCCTTAGTGAAAGGTGAGGACAGCAAAGGGTTATTGCAATTCATTATTCAGAAACTAAATCAAAGAGGGGAAATCCAACTACTATCTCATAAACCTCATGGTTAAGAATCATGAATATTAAGAAACACAAAGTATATTTCAAACCTTATCTTCTCTGAAGTAAACCTCACAGAGTATTAACAGATTTTACTCTCAAAGAAGCATGAAAAGAAGCATTAAGGAATCTAATCTAGTAAGGCTATTTCCATATCCTTAACAATACAACTCAGTTCTATAAACTACGCGTCATATGTTCCACTTTAAAAATCAGAATTATTGCCAGTACAACAGATCTAACAAGGTTGGTAATGCCTTTTTATACTTTCAATACCCAGTGTATATATGTTTAATAATGTTATATTCAGCTTTCATAACTTCAGGCTGCCTTTCTCCCAGTCAACTCCTTTATCTGTTTATCAAGCAAAACATTAAAATGAGATAAACCGTTATCAATCAGATTACAGTTATTAAAAAAACACAAGACTTTTCAAAACAACATAAGAAATGATATTTGCTGTTGTACCAAAATGGAAAACATGCCTATTATTTATTCATTCTTGATTTCTATAAACTTAGTCTTCTAATTTTCCAAGTTTTATTTAAAATTTGTATATTGCTGTTTTGCTATGTAACTTATGAATAAAACTAAACTATTTGCAAAAAACTGACACTGTTTTGATTCAACTAAACTGGCTTGGGGAAGTGGAACATTTCACTTCTAGATAGGAGCCAGTTTTCAAGTGTGCAGATTTCTTATTTTTGACTACAGTATAATCCGATACATATTTTAAACACATAGCACATGTAACCCATATTGCTTGATTAGGAAGTATTGGCACCTCCAGTTTGCCACTGTTCAAACTTTCAATTGGTATAATCAGATAAAGCACCAATTTTTCTTCCCTGTACTCAACAAGTCTGTTTTGGCTTTCCTTTACTTATTCAACAGAAAAAATAGAACAATAAAGAATTTGAGGCCAAGATGCCTCAATCTGGAACCGAGGAGCAGACATTAGTGTCACTCACAATTGGTTATTAAGGCATTACTAACAAGGACAAAGACTGAACCAAGAGTCCAGAGATTTAAGGCATTCTAATTTATCACTTTTTCAGCTAAACCGCCCAGAGCTTTTGTGCAAGGCTAATAAATCTAATGAGCTTGGTCAAGTAACTGAATTTAAATCATTGCTACCATATTGATCGGGCCTGCTATAAAACTGGCAAACCGCAGGCTAAACAACCATCTTATTTGGCAGTAATTTTCAATGGGGCTTCCCAGTTTCCCAGCTGGACTCAAAAGGTGAATTTTACTCTGCTCAAACACTGCAGAATCAATGCTGAAAGGTCATCATTGTCTCTGAATTTTAAGATTCCTTTTATGTTGCTACAGCTTTTCATACACTTTAACCAAAGCTTCCAGCCTATTAAAGCCATTATGAGGGAGGAGAAATGGGAAAAGATTCAGCTATATCTTAGCAACCTTTCCCCTTTATAAGCCATTAATTCACCTTTGTTCTTTTTATAAGAGTAAAATTGACAAGTCAACTCCACCAAATGAATTGCATTCAACGGAATTATTTTATGACAACGGGGCTGACCTTTAAGGTGACACAAAACTTGAGTGTTACCTGCTGCAAAAACATAAATAATTGGGTGCTCTCTCCATAGAACTAGCATAATCTAGCAATTTAAAAGCCAGAACTCACTGGGGCAGGGTCCTCCTTGCGCACTACTGACAGCTAGCACGGCTGGCTAAATGACCAACAGCAGAGGGCCCTGAACGTCTGAACCAGAGACAGAAAAGGGTGGGTTGAGGCAATATTCAGAAGCCGAAATGCTCGTCTCTGCAAACACAGTCTGATGATTAATGGCGACGTTAATCCCCAAACGAGTCCCGACCAACAGGTCAAATCTCCAAATGAGTCCCGAACGACTTATCGACTGACCAAAGTGGTTATAAAATATCTATTGTAACATCTTATTTTATTCCGAGAAACTCATTTAGAGCTGAAAGGAGCTAAATGCATCAATTTCGAAGAAACGTAGCCAAGGCTAAGAAAAAGGCTTGAATCCGCATTTTTCAATTTCAGCACTTGGCGGAGTGCAAGGCAAAGAACAGACCCTCCATAATATACCTCGGCTTACTCCTCCCTTCCGCCTCTTCGCCTCTTTTCTTCCTCCAAAGAAAGCCGCGTCTTGCTTTTCATGCCCTCCGTTTACCTTAATGAGGGCGGCTGATTCCACACAGCTACCGCGTCTTTCTTAAAGAGACAGATCCCGCACGAAAGGAAAAGTTTGTTTCTATTCCCCTCTCGCTGAGCCTTCGCAAGTGGGTTTCTTACATTAATTACAATGTTAAATTAATTAGCTCTTCTTATCAGTTCGCGAGAGATTCTCACCTCTTCTCAAGTGTAAAACAGCCGTGAGAGCTGCTGAGATTGGGTGGAAAGGGAAAATTTGAAGCAGGGGGAAGATGCAGCAGGCTATCAATAGAGGAGGTATTAGGGTTGCTTGCTCTGCATTGTAAAAATGCGGACAAACTCTAGTCGCCAACAAAATAAAGACCCGTACGAAACTACAGGTTACTAAAGTCTGCAACCCAGATCTGGTAGACTGAACATTTAATATTTGTTGATGACATTGGTAGCATGTAAGGAGTAAGAAGCTGTAATAATTGGTTTGTTTATATTAGTATTTATATAAAAATGTATTTTAAAAAATTACATGTCCCCATGGAGAGTCCCAGAAAATAAAAATGGGAAGTGGCTG
Source organism: Pseudoxenodon macrops (assembly GCA_032467955.1). Taxonomy (NCBI): domain Eukaryota; kingdom Metazoa; phylum Chordata; class Lepidosauria; order Squamata; family Pseudoxenodontidae; genus Pseudoxenodon; species Pseudoxenodon macrops. The sequence continues at coordinate 6,773 of JANHFT010001112.1, read as the reverse complement.
TCATCCAGAGATATATTTATAACTGTCTTTGCCTGCCTACTAAAAAAGGCAAAATGTGCAATCTGAGTGGTGAAGCATAAACATCTAATAAATTTCATCATCTGGTGGTGAATCATAACTGCAAGTGACCTCCATCTATGTTCACTTTTTCAAAATGTTTGACTCCTCTTAATCTATAAGATCCTGACAGTGGCTGAAGCTTGAGGTTCTATCATTCTTATAGAATAAAATTCTTTATTGGCCAAGTGTGACAAAACCTTAATTTTCAAGGCCTTTATTTTTTGAATGGAGAAAACAGTAGCATTCTGGAAATAAAACAACAAAAAAGACATTGTGGCGCTTTTCAGTCTTTTGTTAAAACCACAAGATAGCTTTAGATTCCCAAGAGAATCAGAGGTGAAGATAAAGTCAGCTTAGCTATTAATTCTTACAGCTCAAAAAAGAAAGTTTGTACTGACACAGCAAGCCTTGAAAATGAGACTTGTGGAACTATTTAAACAACTCAATTATTGTGTATTGTAAACTGGTGAGAATGCTTTAAATATACAAAGAGTAGATACAGCAAAATCATGTGGATATAGTGTTGAAAGAAAATAAGACTGCTAATATATATTGTAAACACTAAGGTTTTTTTGTCTGCCATTTGTGTGTGTGTAAACCATTATTACTTTCTCATTCCAAGCAGTGATTAATATATCTTTGAAGCATGGAACTACCCCAAATTCAATTTGGATCTTCACTGGGTTCACACACACATTTTTATAATCATTTTTCCAATATATTTTCACAGGCTGAAATTGTCTTACAAATGACTTGCCCTGAATCCAGATAATAATTTGTTTTCTTTTATCAAACTAATTAACAAAGTAGAAGTGTGGTGTGGTTGAGTAGAGGAGCATATCTAACTAGAATGAATGAATAATATAACAAAGCAGAAGGTAGAAAAGAAAGAAAAAGGACATGAAATTTAACTCACAAGCAAAATGGCATTCAAAAATTAAATGGATTTTTTTCTAAGTCCTTTCTTTGCCCTTTTTGCCACTAAAACAAGTTAAAGAAAAGCAGAGAATGCCTTCTGCAATTATTTCAAATGATTAAAATGATAAATGGTATTTATCAGCAGTGACAAAAGAGACATCTATTTTTCCTGTATACTACAATGAATCGTGACACACTGTGTGTGTATTTAGTGTGTGTGTGTATAGTGTGTATATTATATGTATAGTGTGCCTGTGTATGTATATCTTTTTCAATAACCTGAATAATAAAATAATATCAAAAGGCGTGAAGGAATGGAAGTTTCATCTGGACATAACAGATTTTTATACAAAGCTTCTGTTAGTGTAATCCATTTCCTATTAGCACAAGTAAAAGATTTTAAGACCAATTAAATACTTTAACAGCTAATGACACCACCATTAATAATTATAAATTATTTAGGAATTAAACAAAGCATTGTCCTCCAGGCCAACCCAATCAGCCAACTAACTATTGAACTTAAGAAACCATATTAAAATCTTTCTCAGCAGCCCATGCCTCCCTTACCCCATTAAAGAAACTTTTGGATTTTGCTGATGATGAATTAAAGCAATTCGATCAATTAAAATTCTAACATTATCACCACCTTGACAATGTCATACAACCCAAGCACAGATAATAATTTCTGTAAGCCAAGATAGCTGTGAAATCTTAGCATCTATATTTATAATCTATATTTTTAAAACCAAAGATCAATATTCGTAACAATAAGATCCTGAACTTGTCTCGTGAAAATAGAGCCATTGGAGGAAAACAGCCATGTTAGTCTATGGTGGTAGAAAATCAAACTGGGAGCATATTTCCTGATTTTCAAAGTTCATCAAAAGGTGTATGCTCATATATACATTAATGATTTTTTAAAAATGCTGTCAAATTTGATTTTTGTGTGTGAAAATGATAGAAATCTATTCAAAAACTCTAAAGTAGGATGTAGAAATGCAACAATTTTTTTCTCTTTTAGGTGGAACGACACCAGACCAAGGAAACCTCCCTAGTTCATAGATTGAAAGAGACATTCCCAAATTTTGGAATAAATGTGTAAAATTTGGTTTGCAATTTAATCTTGAATCTTTAATTTTGTTTACACTTTCTGCTACAAAATAAGAAAATCTAATCTGTTGTTGAGATATGTGAGCTTTTAAAAAAAGAAAACCTCAGAACTAGATTATTAGTTTACTTCTGCATATCATGCAGTGTTTTATTATTTAATTAGTTTAAGTCTACATTTGTACTTGAATGTGTGGGTAGCCTTGGGGCAGTAGTAGGCTGCAATTTTTTTAACAACTAGTTCTCTGCCCTAATGATTGGCTGGGTGGGCGTGGCTGGTTGGTGTGGTTAGGGTCATGTGACTGAATGGGCATGGGCATCACCTGTGTGGGTAGTACCTATATGGGACAGGCAGGATTGGGAAGAGAATCCAGGGGTGTCCGGTGAGGGGAGGATGAAAAAGAGATCCAACCTGTGTGTGTGTGTGTGTGTGTGTGTGTGTGTGCGTGTGTGTGCGCATGAGAGAGAGAGAGAGAGACAAAAGTGAGAGAGATAGAAACAATCATATTACAAGCAACTGCGTTCTCTTCGCTGATGATGATCAACACCACCGACAATACTGCTACCCTATAATCCAGCAATTTCAGAGATATTTCATGAGAAGAGTCCTCCACTCTTCTGCTCACAACAAAATACCTTATACCACCAGACTTGACATTTTAAGCTTAGACAACTTAAAACTATGTTGTCTTCGATATGATCTAAATGTAGCACATAAAAGTATCTGCTACAATGAATACTTCAACTTCAACCACAACAACACACGAGTGCACAATAGATACAAATTTATGATAAACGGCTCCAAAATTAATTGCAGAAAATATGACTTCAGTAACAGAATTGTCAATGCCTGGAATGCACTACCTGACTCTGTGGTTTCTTCCCCAAACTCCCAAAACTTTAACCTTAGACTGTCTACTGTCGACCTCACCCATTTCTAAGAGGTCCCTAAGGGGCGTGCATAAGCGCATCAGCATGGCTACCATCCTGTCCTAATATGCCCTTTATATGTAACCATTTCTTGTATTCATAATCATGCTTATACTTATATCTAATATCGTACATGCTTGATGAAATAAATAAATAAAAATAAAAACCCAGCTTCTCTTCCTTTCGCAGCCAGCTTCTTTTTGGCAGATTACAGGCCTTTTTTGGGCTATTTTCAGGTCGATTTTAGACCAATTTTGGCCAGAAAAACAGCCGGAAAATGGCCTAAAATGACCTGGGTTTGGGGCATTTTTGGACTGTTTTCAGGACACTGTTCGGGCCGTTTTCAGGTCAATTTTGGGCTGATTTTGGCCAGACAACTGCTTGAAAATCAGCCCGAAATCAGCGCAACAAATGGCCAAAAACAGCCTGAAAAATGGATGAGGGCAGGGCCAGTCAGTGGTCCGATTTGCCGGTTCTCCAAGACGTGCAGAATCGGATCAACCTGTACATGTGAACCAGTCTGAACTGGCAGCAACCCACCTCTGCTTTGGGGGATGGGAGAAAAAGATGCTGCCTATGAAAAAAACCAGACAAGATAAGAAGGGCCCCCCAAGGAGCTAACATTCAGAAGCACCCACCCCCTAAGTGGTGACAGAAGTTTGTACTTGCAAGATTGATGTCAGCCATCTTAAGTAAACCAGACAGGAAATACACTAGATGGTCTAATTATACTTTATTATAAGGTTATTGTCAACCCTGGAACTATCTTTGGAGCGTTTTCAGGGTTGCCACAGCGAGGCTCACTGGAGCTGTGGGAAAGGTAGGTAGGAGTAGAGATAGCTGAGGGGACATGTAGCCAAAATAAAAAAAATTCTCCTGGGAACCAAGGACACTCTCACCAGCACCTGGAAGGATGTGGATGGGAGGCATCCCGTATGGGGAGGGAGACCTGATTGGGGCATGTGATGGTTGTATGTAATGTGGGGAAGAACTTTGGATTTTGAACTGGGTGGGGAAAACCTGAGGGACTTCAGATTTGGGTTTTCACCAGCTGTGCCAATATGACATCCCTAATAAATCCATACTTTGAGGAACCCTGCCTTGGAGTCGTGATTTCCTATGGGCTGTTACTTGGAACCCTGACTGTTATATTAACAGAAACATGCAAGTCAGTCCCTGCAAGGTAACATGACTAGATGAACTAATTCTGCTTTTATTATAAGGTTACATTAACAGAATCTTCAAGAGTTCAATAAAATCTGCAAACAGCAAATAATTATTTCACTGTTTCCTCTGTAAAGTTAAATTTAATTATTATTTGTTTTTAGCAGTTTCATTGCCTGCTACTTCTTTTATAATGCAAACACTAATTAATGTGGATTTTCTGTATCCCACATTAAAGATAGCAGTGAAACCAACATGAAAAAAAATTCTACCATCCTGTATGCCATCTGTTCAATAAAAACTATTTAACATTCAACAAGAATACATTTATATTCCATTTGAAACTTGTTTGCAACTTATAGATAAATGAAGCAGTTAGCTTTACCTAAAACTATCACACATGAAAACAAGCAACACTTGTGACAGGCAAAATAGCAGACATGTTTTTATTTAATCCAGAATGCTGATAAGGCAGCACTAAGAATCTCATAAAGACTTCATTTCACAGTCTAAAATCAATTGATTTAAAGCCTTTTTTTTTTAATATAGTGCCTTCCTATTATTTTAGACTAATATTTACATCCTCATCTAACAACACCAGTGAGGATTATTGTCTAATTAATACATCTAGAATGCATCTGAAGAAGACCAATATAGAAATTTTGTTTCTTGACATAAAGCTGTTATTCAAGAAATCAAAAACAGTTGTGAGAGAAAAAAAATAAGTGAGACTTTTATCAGTGAAGGACATCAGCACCTTAATTGAACCTAGCAGGATATTTAAATGTTGAGTCCAAATAAATATGACTAGAATCTCACCTATCCATAAGAAGCATAGCAGGTGGTCAGCCTTTACTTATCTTTATTTATTAAATTTATATTCATTTATAAAGAAGCAAGAAACAGATGATAAAAAGTGGCTTTAACTTAGCCTTTTTTTAAATATAAAAAGGCAAACAGGGTTCAGAAATAGAAGATTGCCTACTTAATGACTTTTATTATTTTATCAATATATAAAATACAAAAAAGGAAATTAAGGGAAGGGAAAAAAGAAAGGGAAATAAAATATGAAGTACAAGGAAAGAAAGAAAAAAAGTATTCATTTCTGACTATAACACAGTACAAGATAACAACAATTTCTATAACAACAATTCTATCTAATTGGCAAAACCAAAGTCACATTTCTTTTTTTTTCATCATAAGAACAAAATCTAGAAGTGATATCCAAATAAAAAATTTATTAAACATATTTTCCTCTTTGAATAAAACAATTTAACAATTTTTGCTTTATCTTCCTTGCTGTGGAAATATTTATTTCTATTTGTACTTAGTAATCTTTATAAACTATCACCATTCATATTAACAAAATTCTTTCAGATTCTTTAACCGTAAAGGGAAAAAACTTTTTTCCCATCCATTTTAAAACACTTAACTTTTCTTTTAAAACATTTCTGAAATCAAAATCTTTTAATACATCTTTTTTAACTTTCTCTTAACATGCATATTTTAAAGTTCACTATTAAATTTAAATCACTCTCTCCAAGTTACCCTCATAGAATAATTTTTTCTTCTTGTATACATCCATTTTAAAACTCTAAACTTTTCTTTAAATTAATACATCTTTTTTAGTATTACTTTTAATCAAGAGGGTTCAAAACGTGTTAATAAATATACAAATACATTCTCTATTTGAAAGTGTTCTAGACAAAAGAGGGAGAATGAAATCCTACCAATATATTCTAACTAACATAATAGACTGAGAACTGTAATCTGACTGTAGTCCTCTCCCACTATGGTGAAACTGACTTCTTTTATTGTATTCTTAAATTTGCCTCAATATAATATAATAAGAATATTACATTTTATTGAAACCAACTCCACTTTCATACCCTTTCATAGGCATACTCTACAGAACTGTCAGGTATGTTATATGTTAATGGATGGGCCTTGGGTCAACAATGCACAAATTTCTTTTACCAACCTCTGTTTTGCCACTTGAAATAAATGTAACATAATGAAATTATAATTCTGAGGTCCTACAAAACATAAATAGTGACAAGTGTTATATTAAGTTATTTAATTTAATTAATAAATAAATTATTTATATTATAAATAAAAGCAGTTATGGGGTATTATAAATAAACAATTTCACTCCATGAAATAACATGTTTGTGCTGAAGCAAAAACTGCTCAAGCGATTTAGAATCTGAGTCAAAACTCCATATGCATAGTCTTCACTTAACAAGAAGCGTTGTTATGGATATGGGGGGAAATCAAAAGGAAACATTATATGAAGTTGCCAAACTGGATTTCGCCAATGTAGGCAACAATTTATCTGAACACATTGGGTAAAGAAAAGATGATAAGATATGAAGAATTATTAGACAGTCAGGAGAAACGTAAAACAAATCAGGAATTAAAAGAACAGGGTATCATCATAGATTGGTGGTCATATTTACAGACACAATCAAGATATAGAAAAGATATGGAAGAATATGAAATTATTATTATTATTATTATTATTATTATTTATTAAATTTTTATACCAATTCAAGGGGTACCACAACAATTGGATATAATATTGACAGGCAAAG
>JANHFT010001110.1:207522-224657 GCA_032467955.1 Pseudoxenodon macrops | reverse complement strand
TAGTAACAGTAATGCAGTCTTAGCAAGTAGTTTGACAGTGGTGAGGGAATTATTTGTTTAGCAGAGTGATGGCGTTCAGGAAAAAACTGTTCTTGTTTCTAGTTGTCTTGGTTTGCAGTGCTCTATAGCGTCGTTTTGATGGAACACAAGATAAATACTCTTCCCTTTCCAACCAGCTTCTATAAATGAATAACTTAAAAACAATAGGCACCCTTGAAACTACTAATTATGGAGCGCTCGCTTTCGTTTGATTATATTTGATTTTAAAAATAATTTTTGTTTTGTTTCTTTGGGGTAGATGGACCAAATGGCATAAAATGCTTGTTTATTATACTTTTGGTATATTGCCTTTCATGAGTAAATTCAGTCTGGAAAGGAACAATCCATATTAGTGTTTTAATTATATGCAAAGGTAGCTCCCATACAAGGAAGCTTCTCTACTTTAGTCCAGCTTCAGCCTTTTAATCTTTCCTCAGAATATTAGCTAAAGTAGTCCTAAAACGACTCCTTCATACTTCCAGTGTGACACTGCATGCATTGATGAACAGTGATGCTGGCACTTTCATGGTTGACTACAACTCTCAAAAGTCTTGGATATGACTCCCGCCTCCAGCTCTCCCATACGTTTTTAGAAGTTCAAATGCTTGTAATAAGAGTGAGAAAGTTATTAAATACAAAGCGAATAATGTATATTTACTTAAACTTTAATTAACTTCAAATTAAATCAATTTATGCTGTATGTGATTGCTGTTAAAAGATTTCTTTTTCTCTGTCACATTAAGCAATTGCTTAGAAAAAGAAGAAAAGATTGCCCATCAGAATAACTTAAAAGAAAGCTGTGCCCAAACCTAGACAGTATTCCTCTCTCTTCACATGTTTACTCAATATAATATTTAATATGCTAGGTCTCATAAATGGGAATGGAATTTCATATTACCTAGAGTTTGAGAATTGAAATGTGTTTGAATATTAGTAAACCAACAGCCAACAGCCTAGTCTGAGAATTATAATATGGAAAATGCTGGAATCCTTTAAAAGCAATTGGAGGAAGTTAAATTGCAATTTATCTTTATTCCTAATTTTCCCCCAGATGCATCTTCTGCCCAACTGTTTTTTTTTTTTTTCCTGAGCAGAGGTTACCTCCTTATATCCACAGAAGAAAAACTAAGTAAAGAAAGCTGGACAGAGCAAAGGTTAGAGTCCAGTTTTAACAGAAAACAAACTAAGCTGTAATACCGCCCTCTATGAACTTACCAACATTCCCCATAAAGAAGGGTATATCTTGATACAGAATTGGAGGAGTCTTTGCAAAGGACTGATAATAATCCCTTCTATCCAATATGCTTCCCTGATCCCTGTGTAGCCACTTTGCTTTCTGATAAATCTAAAGCTTTTCTGCTAAAGACTGTGTGGTTTGGGCTAAAACCAATTTGGTTAGAGTATTGTAGTGACCCTATTTTAAATTAGAGCACTGTCCCAACTGCATTATTTTCCCCAGAACATATTATCCAAAGGGTACTGTTCTTTATAAGTTAAAATCATATCTTAAGTTTTAAGTAAAGCATGTTCTCAATCTTGACCACTTGAAAATGTATGGTCTTCATTTCCCAGAATTCCCCAGCCAGCATAAATTCCCCAGCCAGTATTCTGGGAGCTGAAGTCCAACCATTTTCAAGTGGCCAAAATTGAGAAACAGTGAAGTAAAATATCATGGCAGTGTTGCAAGATACCCTTAGGCCTGTGCTGTAGTTTGATTTCAGCAAAATGAGTGGTTTACTTCTGTTCATTTTACCATTCCTGTATATAGTGTGCTCATGAGCAACGCAATGCGTTCTACTTTAATTTAAGTTGCTCCTAGTTTTGTTGGTTGCACAAATCTACACAACTACGGCAAGAGAAAAAGTCAAGAGACTGTATGATTTGTTATGGGATGATTCTTTGGTAAAACTGTTCTATTTTGGGGCAGAGCTAAATAGGTTTTACACAACTTGGGGGAGATATGACCTGTCCTAGCAGCATTTAAAGAGAAGTGAACAGCACAAGAAGGTTACTGAACTTGACAATATGCCCTGTGGTTAGATAGCAGGATGTAATATTCTGGTTGTAATTCTTTTTTGCAAAGTAGCAACTTTGAAATAAAAGCCATTTTAATGTTAATTAACGGTATTAATTTTACAATGATTTCATAAATGCTTCTGGAACACTCCTGTTTGTTCAGTCACACTATGTCTTGATCATTTGGTCAGTTGAAAGGAATGTAAATGTAATTCATTAGAAGAGTAATTACTCTTGATTGATTATATTATGCAGTTCACTGAATTAAAACTCTGTATGTTGCTAACAGATTTCTGATCTGAGTAACCAAATGAAAATGGGTGGTACAGGTTTTTTTCCTCTGTCTCTCACTTTTGACTAGTGTTAGATTGAACTTACTTTCAAAGTAAAATGCAATATATATGTATGCAATGCAATCATGTGAAAAAGTAAATATACCCCAAGTAAAGTTGTATTCTTTTTTAATATATGTGGACCTATCAATATTATATCTTCAAGCAGTGTATAAAGACAATGTAATTGAACAAAAAAAAACCAACCCAATAAAAATAGACTTTGCAATCATATATTGCACAACACCACCACCACCTCCCCAACCAATATGCTATTTCTTTCTGTGGGAAAAATAAGTATACCTTTGACTCTAGTATCTAATATTGGTCCCTTTGACAAAAAATCCTTCAAGGACAGTTTCTTATAACTGTCTGCTAGTCTTTGACATCAACGGGAAGGAATTTTTTCCTACTCTTATTTTTTTTAGTTGTGGAATGCTTGAGAGGTTTCTAACATGCACATCCTGTTTCAAATCACCTACCGCATCTCAATGGGATATATATCCTGACTTTGACATTCCCATTCCAGAACCCTCCATTTTTTATCTAAGTCATTCCTTAGTGGATTTATTTAGGACCATTGTTATGTTGCAAAGTGCACATTGAATTTCAATTTTCTGACAGATGGTGCCACATTATCCTCAAGCATCCTGTGTTACATTGAAGAATTCCTAGTGAGATCTATGCTGGTGAAGCCCTGTCCATCTATAATGGTGAAGCCCTGTTCAACCCTAACCCTAACCCAAGCCCTGATACAACAAAGCAGCCCCAAACCATAACTTTCCACCACCATGCTATATTGTTGCTATCAGATTCTTCTGGTGAAATGCTGCCTTAGGTTTTCACTAAACATATCTTCTAGTTATTAGCTTCGCCTCATTTGTCCAAAGCACACTGTTCCAGAAATCCTGGCCTTCATCTAGGAACAATGAGCAATTTTAGTTGTTCCCTGATGTTCTCTCTGGACAGCAAGACAGTTTCCTTCTGGCAAACCTCCCAGGTAGATCTAATTTGTTCAGCTTCTTTCTAATGGTAAATTCAAGGGCTTTGACATCAATAGTGGCAAGAGGTACCTGTAGGTCATGTGATAAAATTCTTCTTTCAGTATATTGAGTATTCTGTTCTTGGGCTGATTTTATTGGGACAGCCTAGTCTGGGCAAGCTGACTGTTGTTTGAAACTGTTTCCACTTATAATTTTCTGGACAAGGCTTTCCAAAACTGTGAGGAGATCCTCCTTTTTGGAGGTGGATACAGAGTCCAGGCAAGCTATAAAAAGTCTTTTAGTTACGTTGTCATAATAAATCCATTTAAGTTTCCTTGTATTGTTTTTGTTGTTCATTTGTGTTCATTTTGATGTTTATACTTTTAGGGATGGTTTGTACCTTAAAATTACTTGAAGGCAGAGGTGGGGAACGATGGACCCTTAGGAAGGGCTGAGTATGGCTGTGTCGGGAATTCTGGGAGTTGAAGTCCACAAGTCATAACATGGCCATTGTTCCCTGCTCTAAAGGGAAGTGTGATGCAGGGGTGGGTTGTAAATAATTTTGCTGCCAGTTTGCTCAGAGTTGCGCCTCGCGCGCACACACAGCCATAAAAAATTAGCTTCTGCGCATGCGCAGAAGCAAAATTCAAAATGGCGGCGCCCACAGAGACACCGAAGGAACTGGCTCTGTGATGTCATCGCCGAGTTACTAACGGTTCTATAGAACCGGTTAGAACTGGTAGGAACCCACCTCTGGTGTGATGACAAAAAAATTAGAAGCCACTGTACGGGACAATGATATGATTGATTTCCAATTGTTTGATAATCTTTTTAAATCCCTTCCCAGACTCAAAGACATCTAATATTATTTCTAAAAGTCTCAGGGAGCTCTTTCAATCCAATCATGGTAAATAGTAAGAGCAAATCAAACTAAATATCTGTGGCCTAAGGTTCCTCTTAGATCCTCTCTAACAATGTTCTGATAATTTGCAAGTAGTGACTAAAGTGTTCTTAGTTTTTTCTCATGCAAAATTTGTTTTTGCGTTTCTTTAAATTGCACAATGTACTATGCAGTAAATGCTGCAGGATATTTGTTATAACTCATTTTTCAGTATTGTTGAAATGAAGATCAAATGTCTGTTTGTTGAAATATGGTGAAAATGTTAAAAGTTTCAACTTTTTCCACATGGATACACACACACACACACAAGTACACACTTGTGTACCACAAATACACACTCACAGTTCAAATAGAAATGGACTTGCAGAAATAAAGTTAGGCAAGGAACTAAAGACTAAAGCTTCCATTAACTCCTGGTTACTCTGGATCAACTCATATAGATATTTTAGCGACAAGGTGTAATTAATCTGCCATTGACTCTTGGGATTTTATTTTCAGTATATTCTGGAATTTTCTAATGGTAAAATTTTGTTAATAAAGTTTAAGCCAGCTTGAAAACTGACGGCAAGATGCAGGAAGTTTTTAGAGGGTTTTCAAAATACCTATATTGTGGGTTTTGTGAATCTGATAAATATTGTTAGTTATCTGATAAATATTGTTATTCTATACAGGCATTTCTCACTTAACAATGGTAACTGGGATCAGCAACTCTGTCGGTAAGTGACACAGTCATAAGGTGTGACGTGACTCTGCTATTTTACCCTGACAATTGTGGCAGTCCTGTTAGGCAGGAAATGTTGCGAGTCCCCTCTCCTAAGGAGGTACATTTGGCATGACCCAGAAGGGCCTTCTCTGTGGTGGTTCCCTCCCTTTAGAACAGGGGTGTCAAACGCATGGCCTGCAGGCCAGATGCATCACATGCTGGCCATGCCCACCCGTTTTAGCAAAGGGGAAAAATTGTGATACATCACATGATGAGAACATGTCATCGCGGGTTTGACACTCCTGCTTTAGAACATCATTCCCGTAGAGATTACACTGGCCTCCACTTTGACACTCTTTTACAAGGCTTTGAAGACCTGATTTTACTAATGGGCCTGAGGAATCCAGAGTGGGATGGAGCCAAACAAGTGGCTTGTTTGATTCCTTGTTGTTGCTGAAGGGTGGGATGGAGTTATTGTTTTTGTTATTTGTATATTGGATTTTTATTTTTTGTAAGCCGCCCAGAGTCATCAAAAGTCAAAGGGCAACCATATAAATTCTCTGAACAAACACACAAAGAAATAAAGTCTCAATAGCCATCATTAGGTGAATCCCATGTGGTCTCAGTGTCCTATGCTCATGTGATTGACACTCCTACCATCTTCCCTACTGACTTTGTTAGAAGCTGACAGCAATAGTCGGAAATGGCAAGTCACATGATGTTATGGAACACTCTGATGCAATATTGAGCTGGTTGTGAAGCACCCAAATCCTGATCATGGAAGCATGGGGATACTGTGATGTCTGCAGCTGCGAGGACCTGTTGTAAGTCATCCTAGTTCAGCACCATCAAAATGTTGAATGGTTGCTGTATGAATAGTTTAATGAGGACCACCTGTAGAGCAGTTGGGTACTTGAGAGATTGTTTGTAAAAGTGACTTGCAATGTGAAATGGAGGAAACCTTTTTTTTTAAATAAAAGATATTTGTGTATTTTGCTTCCCAGTCAATAAATAAATAATCTCAACCCAGGAACCAGCAGATTGTATGGTGAAGTTCCAACAGAATATCCAGCTTTCTAGAAGTTGCAGAACAGACAGATCTGGGAGATGATAGATTGACTAAGTCGGGTGTCAGCAACTTGCGGCTCTAGAGCCACATGTGGCTCTTTCACCCCTCTGCTGCCACTCCTTGTGGCCCTGTCGCGGCAGAGGGATAAAAGAGCTGTCACCCTGTCACCTTAGTGCGGGAATGAAGCGTCCCTGTCATTTCCTTTGCACAGCAGCAGGATTCTGCCTGGTACATTTGCTGTTGCCGCCAGCAAAGAGGGCTGGGAGAGAATGGCAGGGGTGGGGCCATCCCCCAAGCCTGGCATTCCTCCTTCCTCGTCGGCAGGGCCAAGAGAAAGAAGGGGCGACGTGGGGAAGCGCTCCCCTCCCCAGCTGAGCACTGAACACAGTTGACCCTGCAGAAGCACCTCCATTGGTGAGTCAGATGCTGCAGCTGTCGTGCTGTTTGGCACCTCCAAGGTGAGCTGCCACCTTTGAAATGCACCGCAACTTTGAGGAAGCTGGGCAGCAATAGGGCTTGGGGGAGGGGCAGCCAAGGCATCAGGGCTGCTTCCCCCCATCCTCAGCAAGCTGGGCCTGGAGGAGCACGGAGAGTTGTGGGCCGAGTGCTGGAGGGTTGCCATAATATGTGTTTCCAGCGCAGGCTCCTCTGTCACGAAGTGGGATTGAGTGGGTGGTAGAGGAAAGGGAGCAGTGGAAGGATAGGGGCCTTCTAGGAGGAGAAGCCTGGCTGGCTTTCCTTTTTGCATGAGATGGGGAGAAGACCCACTGTGCGCAGCACAGTGAAAGTGTGCTTCACAATGGGGGAGATTGGGTCCCCTCCTCCTGGAGCCCATTCATTACCCCACTTGCCCCTGGCAACTCTCTCAGGACGGAGAGCAGGTCACGCGTCCAGCACCAACAAAACCGGATGTAGCTGCCCGCCGTTTCCTGCTGCAGTCGGGCAGCGAGAGAGAGAGACAGATTCATCTTGATTCGGTTCTGTCTGCTCCCCTCTCTCCACCTTTGCCCAGTTTTGCAAGGATTCAGCAGGCGCTGCCTTAGTGATGGGTTTTTCCCCCCATACTTTGTCGCCTGGGAAGGGAGGGAGAAGGGGGAGAGAGATCAGAGAGAGATGAGAGGGAGATAGAGAGATGAGAGAGAGGGCAAATAGAGAGGGAGAAAACGAGAGGGAGAAAGAGATGGGAGAGAGAAAGAGAGATGGGAGAGATAGATGAGAGAGACACCTGTTTCTCATAGAATAGAAAACACCTGGAGCCACAAAACCTGGGTAGGCAATGGCTGGGGTGTATGTCATGTGATGGTGGGAGGGAGTGATGTCGAGTTAGCCACGCCCACCCAGATTTTGTGGCTCCCAGTATTTTGTTTTCTGGTACACACAGGAATATACTCAATCTAATAATTATTAGCTGTTGAATTAATTTAAAGGAAGAGATGTTGGCCATGTAGCATTGTCTGAGCTTGCAAGGTAAACTGGTTCAGACCTGTTAAATACTTGGATTACAAGGAAATCCCAGGAGCAGAGGTGATATTCAGCTGGTTTGGACTGGTTCGGGTGAACCAGTAGTGACAACCTGTGGGTGGGCCTGTCCACCCGCCCGGCCACAATCCCGTCCTATATCGCTGTGTTTTTCACACCACACACATGTATGGACGGCACGCACGAGCAAATTGCTGTGTTGTTCGTTGTTGCACACGCTCGGATGGCGCACAAATTGCTTGTTTTGTGACACCAGATGCATGTGTGGATAATAGAGCATGCGTGAGCGAAGCGAGCGCCCACACACTCCCATTTCCAGTGCTGGATGAACCGGTAGTAATAGTATGTGAATCCCACCTCTGCCCAGGACTATAAAAAAACCAGTGACAAAGCCACGAATGATATATCCAAAATTATAAATGACACCTGGTAGTAGCAGTGTTAAAATTACCTTGAGTATTTCAAATAAGCCCTATTTCTAAAATGATGATTGCAAGGGAAGGTGGCATAAATATTTAGCATTAGCTTGGCTTAAAACTTTTGTCCATCTAGAAGATAACAGCCATCTTGGTGGTTATGTTAGCATTGTTCTCAGTTTGAGTGCATTTATTCATTCATAATTAATCTAGGTATGTCAGGGCTTCAGGAAAGTATTGCCTTAATAGATTTCGAAGAAGTAAATTTAAATGCTTAGTTTGTATATCCTTTTTATGTTTTCCTATCGTTAAAGTCACAAAGAATGCTTTGAATAATTGTTATTTTGTTAGAACTGCAATTAATTACAAAATTAAATCATTCAGAAGGCATAGTCATGTGTCAGATACTGTTCAGTTTAATTGGGCCTATTTAAATGTAATGTAGTTACTGCTAAAATATTAATGAGTTTCTAAAGGAAGTAAGATTTTTACCTACTGCTACTTTTGAAATAATTAGATTTCCAACACAGCTGAGAAATCTAACAAGAACAGTTGAAATAAGTGGTGGCCCTTTATATTTAATACAACTTGCTATTTAGATATTGTTAGAACATGGTCTTTCATAGGATAAATCTTCTAAAAAGTTCAAAAACGTCTTTAACTGATCAGCAAAATTTTTGTGCTTAACAGGCATTACTATCAAGTTCAAGATTTTTACCAAATTTCAGCTATTTCCTTCTATTCAACTAAGACTTCAGGATGTCTTGAATGGAAGGGAGAAAAAAGTTACCATAATTTTCTGTTTCACTATTGAATTCCTTGTGTAATGGGAACTTCCCTGGATCATTTTTAAAGATAGAACTGCAGACAAAACGGGGCAATGTCTGAAAATGGTCTTCTTTGCCCTTTCTTTTATGGGGATTTCTACTACATCAAAAGTTCCATCTGTCAGCAGATGGATATAATTAGAACTTTGTTAGCATGCCAATCAGTCCTTATTTTGCAGTTCCATTTGTGCTATATGCTTCTTCTGTTGTCTCATTTCAGTGCTACAATTTGGCATTTTGAATACTGTCCAATGTCCACTTGTTTATAATATACTGCATGTTTGTATGTTATTTATTAATTTTGAATATTGTACATTTCTAGAGTGATAAATCCTGTAAATTTTATTCATTTGACTATTTTGCTTTGATTTGTAGTCCGTTATACCACCTTTCATGGTCAGGATGTCTTCCAAATATAAAATCACAATTTAAATTAATAGCAGAGTTTCAAACATTAAAAGTATATAATCCCAAACAAATATTCTAAAGGAAATTTAATAGGGACAAGTTTCAGGAATTCCAGGAAATCAAAGTGAGTGTTGCTTAGTAGTAGGAGGCTCTCAATGGGTATATGTTATTTTTAGATACTTGGTATTCATCTTCTTTTAATTGTAGATTTCTGCTTTTAAAGAATTACATTAAGTCCTAATTTATACACAAAACCAATGTTTGCCATTTGGTAATTAGATTATATATTTTTATTGCAAACAACCAAATATAAACAAATTTTTAAGTTAGCTTTCCTTATTAAGAGAACTGGGGATCTTGAAAGCAATTATAAAACCAGGTTGGGAGAGCAGAAGAAAAACAAATTGGAATCCATAAAGTTTGCATGGTCCAAATCTCAAAAGTAACAAAGGGAAAGGCTATCCAGCTATCTAAAACAGACTTGGGAGGTTGGGAACTTGGTGAGGTAGGGTCATATTCAAAAATTGTTTTCTTCCTAATTCCACTCTTAAAAGGTTCCACTGCAAATGAGAACATTTCCCCAGTGAGGTGACACTAATTAGTTGCAACTCAAAGTGCAATATATTTAACAGGTTTTCATTCAGCGCACTATAAACTACTACTAGTACGATAGTTATCATGGTTACTTTGGGGAGGAAGAAAATAGAAAGAAATGGGAATAAACTTCCACAGCTTTGCAATGCAGTGACAGTGCAAATCAAGTATAAACTGTAGCCTGCAACCTCCATTTAATAAGGTCTATTATTTCTTATGCTGCTTTTCCTGTGCCCTTAGGGGTTGTTGCAAACTGAATCTGGGTCACTAAAATGAGTGCAACAGTTGAAAAGACAAATATTTTTTGCAATAAAGATATGGAGTGGCAGGAAACCATCATAGTTAAATGACAGCTTGAAAAAACTCCGGCATAAAAAATTCTAGTCGATCAGAAAACATTGTCTAGTGCGTTTAAATAATCCTGATGTATCCCATGTGTTTATTATATCTTTTAAAACTGTCTATAGAAAAATAATAAAATATGGATGAAAAGGATTAAAATGCTGTCCAAACTATACAGTTTTGTTTTGTTTTTACAAATCTAAGTCCTGTAACTTATTGTTGAATATTTAATTTCTCTCTTAATTCCCATTGCCGGTAATGTCAATGAATTTGTAATGATAAGTAGTGACCATTACTGAAAGGCTAATAACTATCTTTGATTTGCTTTAGCATAGAGAAAAATCAGAATTTTGAGGCATGATAGTTTTCAAGTCATAATGAATAATTAAATTTATGTACACTGAGAGCACATGCACCAAAGACAAATTCCTTGTGTGTCCAATCACACTTGGCCAATAAAGAATTCTATTCTATTCTATTCTATTCTATTCTAGTCTAGTCTAGTCTAGTCTAGTCTAGTCTATTCTGGTTTAGGAATTCCAATTCTGGCTTTTCTGAATGTTTATGGGGTAGGAAGTTGTGTGAACCCAACCAAATGTGGTTAATCATACACAGTAGGAAAAAAAATCCAAAACATTTTAAGAAAAAGGCCCAAAACAAGATGGCAACGATATCGAAAAATATCGAAACCTTCAGTTTAAGGAAGCCAGAAAGTCTCTGGGAAAGATTTCTTTTGAACCTATTATGGTCTCAGTTCCACTTTAACAAAGTTCCAGACATCTTTTGGTTGGAAGGAGAGCTGGCTTTTAAGATAGAATTTCAGTCACTGCACTTCAATTATCCAATAATGACAAAGATAATTCACTCATTAAAATGTTAGCTTATGTGTAAGCAATTTTCAGAAATCAGGAGGAAACCACTCAACTTTTTTCATCATTTTACTGCTGTAATTTCATTAAATGCTGCTAGTTCTTGGTGTTTGTTTGTTTTATTCAGTGCCTTTACAACTGGGAGCTAGAAAATTTAGGAAACCCCAATCAGTGACATAAACCAGTATAGGTAATCTGATGTTCCAGCATGAGTATACAATACCTAGTGTGCCCCAAAGGTGCTTTTTAAAGAGGCAACTGGACTTTTTTGGGGTTTTTTTGGAAAACATTTCGCTTCTCATCCAAGAAGCCTCTTGGAAGAGAAATGAAACGTCTTCCAAGAGAAACCGGAAAGTCCAGTTGCCTCTTGAAAAAGCACCTTTGGGACAACCATGACCTGGATGACTGAGAATCCCTATATACAATACCTGGTATGCCTTCTTTAGTTTTATGAATTTATCTCTGGTTACAACTGCGGAAAACCAGGGTCATAAGTTCCATTATGAAGCAGGACTCAAACCAAAATAGCAATGTTCCAAAGTAAGATTAATATACTGATATATATAATGGAACCCCCTCCCACAAAGCCCATGGAAAATTGAAGGAAACCACCCCAGCAAAATGATGTGACCTCTCTCAATATAGATATTGTGCCAGTCTGGTGATTGTGGCCTCCCCTCTTCAGTGCTGCCCAATAAACCTTGGCAAACCCCAAATTCTTGTGGATGTCTTTGAACATACAACCGGACTCTGCTCTGTGGGATTCTGCTAGCTAGCTGGACTGTTAAAGCAATAACACAAGTACCGCCCAAATATTTTGATGGCATCTGGTACAAATGTATGAAAGAACTTTGCCTGTGTTTGATTTGCTTATGGTTCCTCTTCTATATTGAGGCAAACACTAATAGAAGGGAATATATATATAGCTCAGGGTTGAACTGTGAGATACTTGGTGCTCACTGAACATGGCTGTTTTCTTGTAGACATGTCAATGAAGACTCACTCATCCAGGCCAAAAGTACAGAGGTGGTTGTCACATAATGTAACAACCAGTTCGCCCAGCACCGAAAATGTGAGTGCGCGCTGCCTTCCGCACATGTGCACAGCTTCAAAAACACGGCCATATAGAACAACATAGTGCCAGGGCAGGTGGGTGGGATGGGCCCATCCGCTGGTCAGAACTACCGGTCCACTCGAACCGATCCAAACCGGCGGCAACTCACCTCTGCAAAAATATCTAAAAAGGTTAAAAGTTAACGTTGCCCTGATTTAACCTTTTTAGATATTTTCGCGTAGACATTTAGGCAACAACTTCAGTGCTAGATTGGCACAAGATTAGAACAAATCTTAGGCGAAGAAGGGATTTAAATTTAACGTGCCGCAAATCTCCTTCTTTGTTATATCTGACCTATAAAAACAGGCTTGTCAGGAAAACAAACCACAGTCTGTGCTTTGTATCAGATTACAAGAATTGTGGACTTTTATATCACTAGGAGCTCTGGTGACACAGAATATGCAATATTGCAGATTTAACTCTGCTCACTGTCAGCAGTTCGATCCTCACTGCTTCAAAATTGACTCAGTCTTCCATCAGTAAAATGAGGATCCAGATTGTTGGGGGCAATAGGCTAATATTTGTAAACTGCTCAGAGAGTGCTGTAAAGCACCATGGAGTGGTATGCAAGTCTAAGTATTATTGCTATTGCTATATTGTAATTACACGTCTTTCTGGTTTGTTAAGCTAATTATAGAATTAGGAGATGCTATGCAGTAGAATCTAGAATAGAGTCGGGAACGACTAGCACATATGTGTGAGTGGAACCTTTACCTTTTACCCATGCAGTAGAAAAATAAACTATATGGACCAGCAGGTAATTCTGTATTATAAACCTAGCTGATATCATCTAATCCAGAAGCAGAGAACCTGTAGCCCTTAAGCGCCTTTAAACTACAATTCCCAGTAACCCCCACCAGAAGTAAATCTGGCTGCAGCTAAGAGGAGAACTCCAGGATGGCCACATGTCACCTTTGTCCTAGTCAATCAGGAAACCAGTTGAATTGGTCCATCCATAGACGCTTCATATGGATGCCCAAAGCAGTCATGGACGGGACAAGGAAAACATATTTGAAATTAGCAGGTGGAACTAACCCATGTCAACTTCAACGTTATGCCATTTCATCACAACCAACTGCAGCTACAGTTAGGTTAACTTACCTGGCAGGTGAGGGATTATTCTACTCTCTGTGTTAATTTCCCCAGATTCAATCGGAAACATTTCCTTCAAAGATTTCTAGCAAAAGAAAAGAACAAAAGGTCAGTTTCAAAATCTAACTGAAAGTCTACGTCAATTCACCATTAAATTCTATTATCTAATAGAACTTAAGAAAGTGTCTTTTTCTTCTCCATTGCTTTGACACCAGGAGTGTTGGGGCAGGGAAGGAGTCCTGTCTAGTAAATTTCTGCCAGCTGCATAGTTGTAGAAAACTTTCCGGAAATTTAATTGGCAATTTCCTGTGGGTTATTGCCTAAAAGGCTAAATAAGGGTGCTCAATTTTCATAATTTAGCCATAATCGATAGTGATTCAAGGCTGCTTCTGCAAATGAAGAGTGCTAGAGATTGTGGTTAGTAAGTTAGCCCTTGCTCATGTTTCAAAGCAGATGGTTGATAGTAACAGATGCTTGGTGAACATCATCACATCCAGAGGTGGGTTGCTGCCCGTTCAGTTCGGTTCAGTTCTATAGAACCGTTAGTGGAGATTTGCCTTCACTCGCTGAACTGGCAGCGATAACCAGCTGGCCATGCCCCTGAGCTGGTTCTCCGGGAGGAAATCGTTCCTCCCCGTGGAAATTGGCTCAAAAATAACCCTTTGCGCATGCACAAAGTACCAGTTCTGTGGGTTCTGTGGGCGTGGCTTGATGGGCCTATTGTGGCTTGGTGGGCGTGGCAAGGGAAGTTTACTGCAAAATCCCCCTTTCCTCCCGATCAGCTGGGACTTGGGAGGCAGAGAATAGATGGGGTCAGAGCCAGTCAGAGGTGGTATTTACCGGTTCACTGAACTACTCAAAATTTCCGCTACTGGTTCTCCAGAACTGGTCAGAACCTGCTGAAACCCGCCTCTGGTCAGGGGTCTCCAATCTTGACGACTTTACGAGTTGGGAACTCCCAGAATTCCACAGTCAGTTATGATCCACAAGTTATAACATCACCAAGGTTGGAGACTCCTGCTGTATATGACAGATGGACTGCCTGGACCATCTATGGTAGCATGTTGACCTCCAGAAGTGCAAGGAATACTTTGTCCCTGTTTGACCAGCTACTTTCTATCCATGACAGTGGACGAGGCTGGGTTCTCACAACCCAAAAAATCTCGGGCAAATGAACTTCACCAAATATGCCCTGCCCATTGTATATAATAGAGATCAACATTGTTTACTTGAAAAGCTCTGTAATAACAAACATCACTGTAATTTAAAAAAATAACCGTCTACACATGTCTGGGGAATTCCTGTCCCTTTTCCCACAGCCTAACCAACCTCTGGTTCTGAGAATATCTTAAGACAATAGCTGCTCTCACAACATGGAGAAACTGCACATAAACATTCAATTTAGTCTAGATTAGCATTGTGGGAATTGTTATCTCAAAAATATATTTTATTCTTTATACTGTCTTAATCCGTGCTCAAACATTAAGAGTGGACTGAGAACCAGCGCCTCCACTAGACAGTTGATACTCAAGCTGAAACTAAGTCAATCAAGTAAAAATAGCAAACGGGGAAATCTTTTACTCAAACTTCCTCAATCCCCACCCCCGTAAATTACCCAGACCTAATCTACATATCAAAGGATAAGGTCTGTAAGCACAAATACTTAATTAAAACGGTCTCCCAAGGGATCTGCATGTTCACAAGAATAAACATCATAGATGGCACATACCAGTGGTGGGTTGCTACCGGTTCAGCTAGGATCGGGCAAATCAGTAGCGGCGGCAGTAGAAGGCTCTGCCCACCTGCCCGAACATCATCACACATGATCTGCGCATGCGCAGAAGCGCCACATGAGCTCACGCGCTCACAGTTGTGAACCGGTAGCGCCGGAATTTGAAACCCACCACGGGCACATACCCACACACACACACACACCTCAAGTGTCACCCTAGAATCAGCACGTATGCACTTCCACACCTAGGGCAAGCTCCCCTGTAAATACAGTGTCGCTGTACCCCATTTCTCTGCAGCTGCCCCCAAAGCAAACCTCTTTGCTTTTTGGAATAAATATTTCTCCTTTCCTCACAGCTGTCTGGATTTCATTTGTATTTATTCCTACACAACCAGAGGTGGGTTCCTACCGGTTCGGACCAGTTCTACCGAGTAGGTAGTAGGCCGCTGGTGACGTCACAGAGCTGGTTCTGCTCCGTGGACGCCGCCATCTTTTTTTGGGGAGGAGGTAGGTTTGAATTTTTTTCAGATTTTTTTTCTTCTGTGCAAGCACAGAAGCCGGGTTTCCGGCACTGCGCAAGCGTCGCCATCTTGTTTTCGACCTTTTTTTTCCCTTTTCCCCGGGGCTTTCTTCTACTGCGCATGCATGCGTGCAAGGCGCGCCCACACAGCGCAGGAGGCAGCAAACTGGCGGCGAGGTAAGTTAGAACCCACCCCTAGTTAGCAGGTCATCCTCATTTAACAGCTGGTGGCTTAACGACCGTTCAAAATTATGAGTGGCTCAACAAATGTTAAAGGTCGTCCTTGACTATAACCTCAATTGAGCCCAAAATTCCTATTGCTATTCCTATTGAGATATTTGTTAAGTGAATTTTTTCCCAATTTAAGACCTTCCTTGCCACAATTGTTAGGTGAATCACTGCAGTTGTTAAGTTAGTAACACGGTTGTTAAGTGATTGTGGCTTTCCCATTCACTTTTACTTGTCAGAAGGTTGCAAAAGGGGATCACATGACCCCGGGACACTGCAACCGTCATAACTATGAGTCAGTTCCCAAGCGCCTGAATTTTGATCAGGTGACCATGCGGATGTTACAACAGTGTGAAAAACAATCCTAAGTTATTTTTTACAATGCCGTTGTAACCTTGAACGTTCACTAAATTGTGGTAAGTTGAGGACGACTTGTACTTACGTCTCATCTTCGAACGTACGATTGCCAGATCGCTCATGTGATCTCATTTCAGGTGCTTGATAACCAGCTCGCATTTATGATCGGTTGTAGCATCTTGAAGTCATGTGACCACGTTTTCCGGTCTCTCTTTGCTGTTTCCTGGCAGAAGATGGCAAAAACCGCTCGTTGGATATTCTGGACTCATTTAACAACCATGTGATTCGCTTAACGACTGCAGTGACTCACTGTAAAAACAGTCACGTGGGGATCCACTTAACAACCACAATGACTTACAGCCAAATTTCAGGCTCTATTGTGCTCGTAAACCGAGGACTGACTATAGGGGGTCTATGACAACGCGCCACAGTCAACTTGCTGCGGCCAACTCGCCACGGGGCAACTCATGGTGGGGGGGACAAGAGTTACACTAATATCAAAAAAAACGGTGGAATAGAATCATTAGAGAAAGGATGCCAAAGGAGGGACAATATGAAATGTGAATGACAAAAATTAAAATAATCTTTTAATTATTTTAAATAATTAAACTGAATTGTCCTGCGGCGAGTTGGCCGTGGCGGGTTGGCCAATTCTGACCTGTAGGCCCCTCCATGCAATGAGTTCAGAGGCTTCTTCAGGCGGGACGGACATGATGCTCCCATCAGCCTCAGAGGAGAGGGTCTGTTCACAGTGGTGGGATTCAAACAATTTAACAACTGGTTCTCTGCCCTAATGACCAGCTGGGTGGGCGTGGCTCGGTGGTCATGTGACTGGGTGGGCATGGCCCAGGGGTGGATTCTAACTTACCTCGCCGCCGGTTCGCTGCCTCCCATGCCGCATGGCTGCACCTCGTGGGTGTGTGCACGCTTTGCACATGCGCGGTACCAAAAAAATTAAAAACAATTCCCCCCCAAAAAAGCAAAATGGCAGAAAACAAGATGGCGACGCATGCGCAGTGCCGGAAACCCGGCTTCTGCGCATGTGCAGAAGAAATAAACCCAGAAAAAATTCAAACAAATTCCTCCCTCCCCCCCAAAAAAAAATTCTAGTAGT